>PQWD01005334.1:24339-152724 GCA_019425675.1 Leucinodes orbonalis | reverse complement strand
CGTTAACTACCCAAAGAACTCCTGTATTGAACACAGGTCCAGGCCTCAAAGCCCTGGCGATAGCTTCAGCCCGAGTTGGGGACTTGGCACGGGTACTGATCGTAGCCATTGCGTTAAAAAATAAACTAAAAATAAATATTGAACTAAAATTCACTAATAAATGAAGTTAGAATTTGACATTATATGTTTACAAATATTTGACATTGATTACATGGGTAACTTCATTTCTATTTATTTTACTATTTCGTGGTAGGTATTAGACTATAGTCTTGAAATATTGGTGCTTTTTTTAGTTAGTTACCTACATAAATTCGGCAATTATCTTGTTGAGGACTATTCATGCTAACTTGTTTATATCATCGCCTTAAGTTTGAAGTGAATAATATACTATCTCTTCAACCTATCGCAGTTCGCTGCTGGACCTAGGTCTCTAAGCACCAGATGTCGTGTCCCTCCTCCTTTCTCATTCAGTCTCCTCCTCTGCCAGCAGCCTTTCGTATGTTGTCGGTCCATAGGGTTGGAGGGTATCCTACGATACGGTTGCCAAGACGCGGTTTCCAAGAACTCGACTTATGGCCATCAAGGGACTATACCACTTCCACTTTGTCAGTAACTCAATTAGTCATAATATTACTATGATATTTTTAAGGATCTAAGATCCCTATTGGATAGATTCAGTAACTGAGGTAATTAGAATTAGGTTAATTTTATAATTATCAATTGATTCAATGCCATGAAACTGTCATTCAACAATATAAGAAACAAAAGGACATATTTTATCCATTTGGAGAATATGATAAGTAATTTAAACTAACATATTTCAGTTATTTCGAGTTTATTAACATATTGGATTTACAATAATACTACACAGCATTCTTAATATCTTTTATTGTAAAAATTGACAAGACATTCAGTAAACAAAAATTAAGTATTTCAGTTTGCAAAACTCATATAAGTTAATAATGTGAAACACTTTTAGTTAAACTTGTTTTCTATTTAAACAATTATTAAGGCCCCTACTCTAGAACGAGACTCAAGCATTTAGAAAGAAACAGTATTAGAAATGGATTCCACTAGTTACCATATATAGCACCATCCCTTTCTAACTCAATTTAAGTAAAGATGAACATTGAGTCTCAATCTGTCTTTAATATTGACATTTTGCTTTTTTTCCTTTCAAGCCTAATCATATTATATTATTTTACATAGATCACAAGACTTGATTTATTTAAACTATTTCGTTTAATAATTTGTTATTCAGTTTCCATGGGTAAACTTATATGTGGCTTTGGTAATGACTGCAGTAGAGCAGCAAATTGACTTTCTAATGGTCCTGATAACTTGACTAAATTATTCATATTTTTTTCAACTTGCAGTATGTCTTGATTGATGACTTCCATATTCTGAAATAGTTTTGAATATGATATTTTGAAACAGTAATAAGAATGAATATATTTGAATTGGTCTAGGAGTTTCAATATAAATAATATTATGTTGTTTATTACTATGACAATATTAGCTATAGAATCCAACTAATTACTTTAAAATATAGCATGTTATACGAAGACAAGATGAGAACAGGAATATTTACTTTACATGTTGATGATGATCAACCAAACATACTCCAATATCATAATGAAATCATTAAACATAATTATCTTGACAAGGCATGACTAAACAATAGTCGATTTGGTGACGAATTTGACAACCCATTTGGTGTTGCAGTTGAGAGGTCAACTGTGTGAAAGTCAGTGGATATTTATTTATTTATAAATAAAATTGGAGTGTCTGCTCTTAACACTGAATACACTTCATATAAATGTACATACTTTTAATACACCAATATAATTTTTTTGTCATTTTTTATTTGTCTGGTCATCCAGCTAATCTCTCAAATGGCAGGTAATGCTTCTTTTCTTTTAGAAAAATGAAGTATTGTTACAATGTCCAAGTACTGTCCAGTACCGCAGCGACACTATAGGCGTAGCCTCACTGGGGCAAGCTGGGGTACTTGCTCCACACTGGCTCTAACATATTTAAACAAAAAAATTACGGCGGAGGGGAAGGGGATTCACTGTTGCCGCACAGCTCACGTGAGGATTTAACTCAAAGAAGCGATTTTAATAAAATTCCATAAACCCCGGGGGGAAAAGCAAGTTGAATTAAGAAATAGGATGATATTTACCGCTATGATAGATGAGTAAAGATGCACGATCTTTATCACTGTATCGGATAAACCGCTTACGTTTGATTCTGAATCAGATGGGGCGACTGATGTCATTGTGTATATTAGTAGATAATAATTCACCTAAATTAATACTAATTTAATGTTAAAAATTTTGACATTGCCGGCACAATTGTCGGTAAAACTTTAAAATTTGTTTTGACTTTAATATATCGTTTGAAAACTGAAAGGTAGACCATGTCGAAAATGGTCACGGCCATGATTCTCTGAATTGTTTATATATTATGAAATATAATTTGTGAAAATAAGAAATAGTCCTTTTAGATTATAATTAATATGAATTTTAACAAGTCAAAAAGAAAACAAATACCTTGAATGTAATCGAGAGTTCTTGAACGAAATACGTATTGTCAATGTCAAATGTCAATCTCTGCGGTTGCGTTTTTACTGCATTGATCAGTGAATATTTTGAGATTAACATTATTTGTTTTTGTTTCGTAAATTATATAATTTAGTAAGTGCAGTGTTACTGTTATATTTTTAGCTTTCGTTATTCTGGTTAAAATCAAATGGTGCAATTTCTTTCAATGATTAATAGTGTATTTGAGAGATTTATCGATTATTTATCTTAGGTGATGTGAAAAACAAATAAAAAATATGCAATATTAGAACTTTATATTCATCCGTAACTAAATTGCCACATACCAGTGCACACTCGTTTTGTCCTAGTTACCTAATTTAATGTACACTACTTATGAGTTTTACTACATCCATGCAATGTACAATTTTAAAATACTTCGCATTTCTCAACATACGGAATAAATACTAATCACAACAAAATATGCCAAAATTTATTAAATAAAATGTAGTGCCTATTTTTTTAATTTAAATAAAGTTATTTTAGAATGCATTATATCAAATTATTAATTTATATGTTAATGTTTTAATAACTTGCTTTATTTTCACACTCATGATTTAATATTGTAGTTCAATGAGTATGTATCTAAGAGCATCATTGCTTAGAGTTCTATGGTAGTCAGATATAAATTTTGTATTATTTTTCGATATTGCCATTTTTTGTTTGCTACAAAAAATTGTGAACACCACTTTAACAAACTAAGATGTAGCCAGTTTTTAGTATAAAATTAAACATTTAGTTATTACTTCCTGGCTTAAGCAAGTAAAACATATCTTTTACAATATAGGTACATCACATTAGTTGGAAATTATCCATTGAATGTTTTATCTAAGACTGCTGTAAATTAATTTGAAATCCCTTAAAAAACAATTCAATATATTATTTCATGTTATTGATATCAACAAATACCATAGCAATGGCTTCCCATTAGTATGGGATTTGGTAGGAACTTCAATATTACTATGCAAGTTGAAAAAAATATTTATAGTGATGTAGAATTGACCATGTTTCTAATAAAACTTTTCTATAAATATATGATTACATTTTCATTATACATACTTGTAAGGGTTACAAATTACAAGTTTTTAGATCTTTATTATTTTTTTGTTTTAATACACCAAATGCCAGGAATTTAGACACTTAGAAAAATCTATTGTTTCTGGCACCTTATGGTGTCATTGGCAGTTAATGGGTTGAAAATTGCTCCCAAATAATTTATTGATCAAGATACACATGAATATAGGTCTTATAATTAATTTAAAATCTTATTTTTATTTATAACTCATAGTTTCATACAAAGACTGCATGCCAGTGCTAACTGCTCTATATAATATAGTTAGTGACTTAATTTTTTTTTATTAAAATAAAACTTATTCAATATTTTCTATAGTGTAAGCTTATCAAAGCTGTGTCTAACAAGATCATTACATTAACTAGTAGAAGTATGTGGCATTATAGTGGCATCGCCGCAGACGGCGCCGCCCGGGCTGGCGTCGCGCCGGCGGCGAGCCCCCGCTCGCGCATCCCCCGCCAGTCTCCTCATACACAACCCCCCGAAGTAACCGCTGCTACATCTTCTACATTCTTTTGAGACAAGAAAACAACCGCAATCACTGCGTAATAAATAATACGGGCCCTATCACACTGCCTTGAGGAAACCCTTTGCATATCTAATTGAAAGCTTTTTTAGAATCGGCTATAAACCAGTTAAGTTAGTATGTTTAGCTAAGACATACATAAAGTCATGTCAGAAGACCACGATGCGGACTGTACTGAAAGTGTTAAAAATAACGATGACAATTCGAACGATAATATAAGTGAAATAGTGAAATTGAACGAGAATACAAGTGATGTAATTGCCAACGGCGCGAAAGCCACAGAAAGTGCCATAAACGACAAAGAAAGAATAAACAGTGAGGTGGACGAAAGAGAGTTCGAGTACGGTGCCAACGATAGTGATAAAACCCAGCTCAATTGGACAGTTGATGGAACAACATTTACTATAACATGGAACCTTCCCGAGGGATCGACGTGTACCAACGATTATATCGCCCTGTGTCTAGCAGGTACGTGCACAATTACTTTGATTTTTAATATTTATCAAAAACGATTGGATACTTAAAGTCTACAAGAAAAGGCCTTAGACTTTTGAATTTGATCCTCACAAAGTATGTTTAACAGCTGATATACAAATATCGATCGTCCTAAGTGCAGTCGACACGTGGAGTCAAAATTAATGAGATTGTCCTGCATTTAGACCGAAATCGCTATCACAATTTAGTTGTAAGATAAATCCCAAGTATATCTTACGGTTTCTAAAGCCACGAAAGCAGATTTAATGTATTTTTATCACGAGGTATCTTGACAATTCGTTCATTCACACAAAAACAACCAGTTGCTTAATTAAAAGGCTGTTGTGAAATGCCTACGGACGTATACGATTGACAAGAAACGCCGTCTTTCTGAATGTGTCGTTAGTTTTCTTGCGCTCGTAATTTATTATTTCAATACCGAATAGCGGATTGCTCAATAAGGAAGCCTTTTTGCTTGTCCGATGGGTTCGTTGAGTAGCAATGCAGTTCGTAACTGTAATGCAGACTCGCACACCGGTACTGATCTACTTACGGGATTCATCGAGTTGAAGGAATGTGTTCATGTCTAGACTAGGTGATGCCATAAATGGATATTGAAAAGTATTAAAAGAGGCGCTATGATTGCGAATACTAGCATGTATTGTAAATATTGAAGCATTTATTGTAAAAATTAAATGTATTTTAACTAAATAGGGTTCTTATGTCTACTTAGTTATTGCATTGCACATACCCAAATAGGTCATCGACTCTTAACAGAAGCCACCTTGGTTTCCTTGTTAATAATTCCGCCCATAAAATGTTTTTAAATATTTTCATTTAGATAAGATTTTAAGATGAATCGAAAATGATTTTTAATCATATTCGATTCATCTTTAAAGTTCACGACCCTGGAGTCGGCGAAGGTTTGGTGCCATTTTTGTGAATCTTCTTTAGTGTGCGATGTGGATCACGGTAAAATACGTCGAATAATTTAAACACTTCCTTCATAATTTATCGAGATATTATACTATAACGTAGTGATACTAATAACAGAGCACCTATTAAGTTATCTATGACATTTGACACAATAAGCATTAATATATTAAGTACTTTTAAAAACTAGCATCAAATTGTCTTATATAAATATCCTTGAGAATTAAAATAAAAGTTCAACTGAAGGGAGACCTTTTAAGGTTGAATTTTTTTCATAAATACTGTGCAGTTAAGTTTTCAAAACAAAGTTTGCTTTAACAATGGTCATCTAATTATTTATCACTCTTCAATCTATTGCATTCCATAAACATAGTTCTCTCCTATATTGCGTCAGTATCTTGGTTCGCCGCTTTCCTAATTCTGCCGGCCTTTCTTTTTCTCAGTCATCTCATTATTCGGAGCAAGTTCTGGACGAAAGTGCTGTAATCAAATAGGTACAGTTTTAATTGCGCTCTCCTAACCAGTTTATAGACTAGTGGCAATACCCTGAAAATTGATATCGCTTTTACTACGCGTAATTGGCACTTGAGCGGGCCTACTCGGATATTCACGAAATTGTATTACATTAAAGTTATCTTTACGATATCCTAATTAAGGTTACGTTTTGTATTAAAATTAACATATTAGGAATAGTAGTTGTTATTTATTCCAAAAACATATTGCCTTCAGTCCTCGACACAATACTAAAAAGGTTCCTCATAACGTGTGGCAACGCAGGGCACGTGCTATGCAAGTAGTTACATAACCCGCGCAAGCTGCAGCTACCCACTTACGATCGTTTCACCAACACCGGTTCTTGCAGTTTTCTGCTTTCTGCACCATTATTACTGTACTTCAATTGCAAGTTATGGCAGTTTATAATTGGTAGCGACGATTTCTGTATATGCTAACGATGGCGCTACTATTCTTTAAAACACCTACACAATTAGGCAATCAAAATTGGCTCACTCTCTCGGAAGCTTAACCTAGTTCGGAGAATTTTGCGGCTAAGGTATTGATGGATGTGTGAACATATCTGAACATAGAGAACTGAAAACCAAGAAACGATGATGGATGGATTGTTTTTATGAGTTTGTGCTTCTTTCACATTATACATCAGAATCATTCAATCTCCGTCCATAGGAAGTAAACCAGATTTGACTTGCCATTACGTTTTTTCGCCACTTTTTATATGTGAAATTCTGCTGTTAAAAAATCTTATATCAGCTACATTGTTACCTATTCACTGAATCTGGTTATGAACAGCTCCGGCAATGAAAATAAGGCTATGAACCATCTGCGCTCGCCACTTGTCCGGCTAAGCTGTAAAGGCCGTCTGTGGCCAACAGCTGTAGTCAGCAAAATAACCTGGCAATCAATAAAAGATAAAACTGTCGTTGTGAATTGGAATTTGTAATCGGGGCAAAAGCGGTCGTGGTTGGGTCACCACCGCTGGTCGCATGAATGAGCCGGGCCCCGCGCCCCCACTCGGTTTTGTGAATGAAGTCCCCTCGGCGCGTGCCGTCTCGCTCGCGCTCAGTCGCGCCGGATCATCGCGCCAACACGCGAGCGCATGTTGCTGTTCAAAACGTTTGACGTTTCGACATTCGAAATTTGAAATCGTGTTCTATTGTGCCGTTTAAAAAAGACGTAAAGTGGTTAGAACAGCTCCTTACCAAAGGTGCAGTTGGTGCAGTGCCTAAGGATACCGGGAAAAGCAAACAGTTTATCGGTACACGGTGAGTGTGCAAACGATTTTTCCTTTAATTACAAAGGTTCGACCGTTTATTGAGGCGACACGTATGTAGGATGTGGTGAACGACATATGTGACAGTGGGTTGATTTTGTAGGTGGTGCCCACGTAAAGTTGATCAAGTAGGTGTACCAAGCCATCTTCAAAATACAGCTTGAGCAACTAGGCAATTGTATCTTAATAATCGTTAGGTATTAGGTAATGATACCGATAACATTCATACATGTATAATATACATAGTACATACCTACGCAAAACTTTCATAACACATAAAATTTTACTGAAGTTACTATGAAACTAAGTAATTATTCACGGTAATCCGAATCCGATTAAAGCAATAAAAAACGATGACTTCTAATTAAGGTATACTTAACACTGAGGCAGTGCTTCCAGACAACCTTCAGGTATACAATTAGAGAGAGACAATTTTATAAGATTAGTAGGTATGTAGTACAAATATAAATGTAGGTACCTATAGCAAAATTATCATTGATAAATATACAGTAGCCTACCTGAATGGGTTCCAATCAATGCGTCCTCCGCAGATCTAAATTGGGCAGATGGTTATAGTTTTTGTTTGCGTCGCGTTTACAAAAACATTTTCGATTTTAGGCGCCGTCCGAACACAATAGGCCATTTAAAAAGGCGCTAAGCCTACTCTACCTGGGGCCGCGTTTCGTGTCAATTATCGCCGGCGAATATGCGCACTTTGCTCGCGGTGAAATGGATTCCGTGAAGATGGGATTGGCATTTGTCGAATCTCAATCAACTCGATATAAAAAATCAATTCAAAAGATACGAACTAATCTTCTGTAATTAGACATCTTGAAACACAGATCGAATCGAGGTTCCGCCACCGCCTTCTGTAGGTTGTTCCACCTCTATTCGCTTTACCGGCATATGCCGTTCCGCTTTCTATTTAAACGTATACTAGGTTACCTAGCCCAACGCCCAAGCCGAGGTTCCATTCCCACTCAAGGATGCAATTCTTGGGCTTGTTATGTCAATGCTCAAGGCTGAGCCCTTTGCGCTCGCTGTTTACCCGGTAAAGCTGTAAGTTACAAGTGGCCAGTTAAGTTTTAGTAAGTCGCTAAAACTTAACTTTGGAAACAATTCACCGCGGTGGCCAGCCCGCCTTGGGAACAAAATTTGTTTTTTAAAGAAGTTTCAGCTTTAGCTCAATCTTTCTGTCGTGAAGTGGAGCACCATGCTGGCTAATAAAGCAGCCATCCATCACTGCGGCCACCGGCGGATATTAAATTGACACGCCTCGCTCTGAACACTCCTTGTCCATTTCATCTCATACCATTACGGCGGCATTACTGCCATCAACATCTGATTGGCTGTATGGTATGTGATGCCTTAGTACAAAAAATATAATAAAAAAGAAGTTTTTTTATCGATGACATCACAACAAGAATTGCTCTAGTATTTTACATTGCTTTGGAATTGGCATTTGGCTCGGTCATTGCCCTATGTCATGCAGTTTTTGTTAATGCAACACGGATGCTACTGAAACCTAGACATTAAAATGTAATGAAATAGTTGTTAAAACGCTAAGTCATTAAAATTAAAACCAAATTGTGCTTTCAAATGCTTAGGCATTTTATAATTAATTGTGCTCTATAAAATGGTTTCAGTCAGTTTCAATAGTACTTAAAATGTTTATGAAAAACCGTATTTGACAATACAAGATTAACACTATTATCCGCTCGAGGACTATTGCAGAAAGATATTTGAATATCTAATATATTGTTTGTGGGGACAGTTAACCCCAGGCAGCGAACATCTAAGTGTCTTAGAACATTTATCTACACTAAAATTATAAAGAGGAAAGATTTGTATTTTGTGTGTATGTTTGTAATGAATAAATTCGTAAACTACTGTGCTGATTTCAAATATTCTTTCACCATGGAATAGCTACATTCAACCTGAGCAGCATAGACTATATTTTTTTTATTTTAAAAGTTAAAGTAAAACATTTGGTTAAAAACGAGTTAAAATATCCGTGCGAAACTGGGGCCGGATAACAGTAGTACTATTTCAGATTCCGTGAATAAAGTTAAAGAAAATAAGGTATTATCTTGATGGAAAAATTACACTTAATACCTAGTCTAATGAATTGTTATAATTGAATTTCCAAGAGGTTGAAACTAACACAATTAGTAGAGTTGTAAGTGCACTAAAAAGGAAGCGTGTGATTGTTTCTAACGGACGAACGGTGTCGGGCCAGCGGTCCATCAGGGCTCGGACGGCGGAAATTAGATCGACACGCCTCGATTCTCGGTGACGACACTTCCACTCTACCCGGCAGCGTAGGTTTGTTTCATAAACATTTGTAAATTCTAAATAGGTATGACGATAGAAATATTAATTGGACAGCTGGTTATACTGATTGGCTTAACATAAAAAAACTAATTTTGCGCGCCATAAGCAAAGGTTTGAAGCGACGAGCCTGTTACGAGTAAGTTCATTCCTATTTTTACAATTTTCCAGTTTGTAATTCACTGGACACTAAAAATTTCAAGTGTCATTCATGTCTAATTCCTCGCTAAAATGAAGCTGAATTAGCCGAAGAACACCTTGGCAAAAAAGCCAATTAAAACAGAAACAAAGCACTTGCATTAATTTATCGTGCGTTCTTGCCCGCAAAACATTCCGCTGAATTTTAACAGACGTTATTGTATGGCCGTTGAATTATTCTCACGGGGTTTCGTCGACGACCGGGTGACCATTAGTCAACTGCTGTGCCAGTGAAAGAAATTGTGAGGCAGTTTCTCACGGAGCGGCCGTACCAGAAACAGGCGGGGTCTCGTGCGCATCAGCTTCCATTTTTAATTAAACTTCATTTGCTGCATAAATGAAAGAAAACCAAACTTCCAATTAAGTGTTGAGTTGGATTTTTGTACGTGTCTTGGCATGTTCAAGCACGTGGTGCGCAATCAGAGCATTAGATTCGGCAGTAATCTAGGTAGCGACTATCGAGGCGATTATGTCACCACTCATTGGTACGCCTTAATTTAAACGAAGGACTGCAGATGACTACACATTTACGAAATATTTTTAGATCGCAATTACTCACATAAACTTCTTTGGGACCATAATGTCGCCTGCAGTCGGATCTTCGAACTCGTTAAGCCAAATTAACCGACACATCGTAAAGGCATTAACTTCACACTCGGAGTGTGGGGCATTGTTGCGAGTGAAAAACACTGAAAGGAAACGATAAATTATGTTCGAAGTTTATATGGTCGGCCGGTAATGGTGCGCGGCCGATCCCCTTGGCTCTTGCTGTTGTTTAGATTGAGAAAATAGACAAGTTCTCGCCTGATTAGGCTCATTTTAACAGTTCATAATAATATGTGGGGAATTCAGAATTTAATAGGCGAACCGATTTACTGAGCCACATTGCCGGCGAACCGTTAATGTCGATGTCGACTGTGCTCGCTTCGGTCATGGCTACTTTTGCCGCTATAAAACAGTAAACGAGCATTTTCAAACAAAATGCTATTGTTTTTTTAATTCTACAGTTTCTTTTGAAGTTAGAACTGAATCATGCGGTTTAAAAATGAGATATTTTTGGACATCTGTACTAAGTATGAGAACTAAAAGTAAAATATTTTTTGCGACCACTGTGATCGATGGAACGGATGTTGTCGAGCTGAACAAGGGCTCGCTCGTTGACTTTTGACGGTTTTTTAAACAAAATCTGTCGGTTCCGGAACAGCCCTCCGCGAGGGCGGAACCCGTTGCGTCGAAAGCGGAAGTAGCATGCGTCCGCCATACTTTGCTCCCGTAATTGGCGGCACGGGCTGTGTTTCCGGTTTCTTTAGAGGGGCTTTTAATAATAGACTTATTGTTTTTATTGCCGTCGTAATAAACTAATAAAACATTATATGCCTACTTGGAAAAAAGCCATTTGGGGCTGATTATGAGTCGTGCCATAAAACATACATAAAATGTAATTAAACTAAACGTATTATCGAGATGTTTGGATATCAAACAATACTATCCTTTGTATTCATTAATAGTCTAATTAAATAAATAACTTTAATCTGATCATGAAATTGAACAACCGTTAATGCCATACGCCTAAACAAATGTATTTATTATTATGTTTTTGGTTATGTCGTCCCTTCGCAGCAAGCTTAATGTTTTCTAAAAGTTGCACACATTTCAGTTTAAAATAGTCCGCATCATTTAATGTTTTCAATAATATGGAATCCAGTAAACCGCCCATGCTCGGTCTATTTCAGTCCACAACAATGTCAAGACTGACACGTGGACCGGTACCATCTGCGAGCACTCTTGCAATGGCGGAAGCCAAATTTACTGCGCTTGTCCACGATAAATTTTTCAAGGGACTAAAAAAAATTATCCACGCTTAGGATCTACGTTAACGGTTTTGCATTACGTAATTATTTGTATTGCTAGTCAAATTATTAATGAGGCTGAAATTGGCAGAAAAAAATTAACAGAAAATATGTGATGGCTATTTACACTAGAATATTTTCAAAAAAATCTAAACAATTTGTATGTTACAGTCAAAAGTTATAATCTCAAACAACCTTTTTGGAACAAGGCTTTTTTCGACCCTGGCCAAAGCATTTTCTGCTAGAATTTTCTGCCCGTTTCAGTTTCATAAACTATTTGTCAATTATCTATGGAATAGATAAATTAATAAAGAAACAAGTGTTGTTTCGGATGGACGGATCTTAGACAGTATCCTTGTTTGTATATTTTTCCTACCAGGTCATACCAGGTCATAACCTTACAGATCTTATATTTCTCCGCCGTACAGTGGTGCAATGAGTGCATGCCTTTGGTATAACATTAGTTCTTACTGTAGTACCTTAGGCCTGGTCAGGGTACATACAGTAAGCGATGCAGCTGCCCATACTAGTATCGACTCGTGCGGGGATGCAGCAACGTGACCGGTACGCGAGTTGAATACAATTTACATTCATTTTGCTCAACATGGACATGTGTACACTCGCCGAGTTTTATTGTCATCGCCATAGACGTTTCTGGACAGCAGTGAAACCAAGGACGATCGCCCGTGCAATCCGGTCAATGGAGTCACGTAGGTGATTGAAGCGAACAGTACGTAGTCAGAAGCGACGGCGTAGTTATTTGTGTTTGGTTGATGATAGTTATTGGTAAATATCATGGACGGTCTCCGGATATTTGACCGAAACATTTCATTGGAGTTCTTTTGGTACCTGCTATCTTACACGTACTCGTTAATAATAATAATAATAATAATAAGCGCGTAGGGACGTGACGACCCCATCGCCCGCTGGTGAGTTTCACCAGTGCAGTCAGTCACCGCAGGGCAGCTTGTGGCGAGCTGTTGGTGCGTAGCGACACCACGGACCCGACGGCCCCCGAGAGTGCACACCGACCGTCTCCGGCCTCCGGAGTGCCCACCCAAGGTCAGGACTCTCACCTCTGGCTTGCCTTCATTGGCTGTCCAGAGTGGGGTTGCAAGAGCTACATGCTCGAGGGGTGGAAGTGAAAGATGCATAAGTCGCGAGTTGGTGCAGTTTGTCTGCGCAGAAAGCGGTGTACACCTCTCGACACCCTAGCCGCCTGCGCCGGTGTTGCGTCCCAGGCATTACGCCGCATAGTGGATGCCCATCTAGCGGGTAGCAAGTCACCGTCTGCCTTCATTTTCAAGATTGAGACATTTGATTTGGCAGGCGCCCCGCTGTCTCAATCAATAGCCCAGAAACTAGACCAGCAATTACCCCATCCATAGCCCTTTTTTTTTTTCTTCCCATACTTGCAATAGTCCTTGCACCAAGCGGGTGCTCGCTCTGTGTGTACTCCCATAGTGCGGGCAGAGCGAGCGGCCGCTCGGTGTACACATCACAACTCATTATTTTGTCTCACAAAGCCTCTACGTGTTGGACCCATGTCCCCACGCAAGCTTCAAAGGACCGGTCTATGAACCGTGAACTCCTAACAGAGACTACAAATAATAATAATAATAAACTTTTTTATTTTCTCCATAAACGACATCACATTACAATAACTCCAAAATTATGTTAAGACAAAAGGTACAATGTAGTCATTTATGGGAGACTGGTGCCTGTTTAGGTTCGAAGACCCGTGGTACTGGTCACCAGGCCCCTATAGTTTATACTGAAACATAATTACAAAATAACATTATTTCAGAAACATTAAACTCTAAAGTCAAATATACAACGTATAACATATACAATAGAACATTATTACGTACATTCCTAGTTTATTGTGTATGTGCGTGGAGGCGCGCGCGCGCTTGTTAGTGTGTGTGTGTGTGTTGAGTGTAAGTGTGCACGTGTGGGAGTGTGTATGTGAGTTGTGTACAAGTTTGTCCTCGTGAGTGCATTTGTGACACTTTATGTGATTTTTTTTTAACAATGCTTCTGTGTCTAGGTACGTCAAAGTGCGTAGGTATTTACAAGCTTATCTTTACATGTCCATTTATTGTTACATAAATTAATAATTGCTTTTGAAATTTGTTATAAAGAAAAGGTCCTAGAAAAATGAAAATCTTCGAGAGAAATTTGTTCGGCAGGGTGTACTTGTAGCAACCAGATGATTTCGGCGAACATTCACCTGATTGAAAGCGGTTAAAGCATGTTGCCTAAGAACCATTTTAAGTATGAACAATTGTCTAACTGTTAAAACTTCACTTATTTTGTACAGAGCTTCAGTAGGGAATAAAAAGGGTTTAAAATAAATAACTTTTAAAATTGATCTTTGGACGCGCTCCAACTCAATGAGGTGAGTTTTATGTGCACCACCATAGGTTTCTATTCCATATGCAAGCAATGATTCACAGAGGGCGTAATATGCCGTTTTTAAGATGTCCCTATTCGCAACATGCCGGAGTTTTTTAAAACAAACATAAGTTTGCGTACTCTACCACACAGTGCTTCGATATGAGCGTGAAACGTCAGTTTATTATCAATAATACTCCAAATACTTGATAACACTAGTCTGTTCAAGTACCTGACAGGAGCATAGAGATGAGTCGGATTGTCCACAAAAGTGGGCAATGACACTGTGTCCGGACCCAGGCAGAGATGACTCTCTGATTGCAAAAGGCATAAATTTCGTCTTACTGCAGTTTAAGGGAACAAACAATGTCGCAGCCCGCCTGTGAATGGAAGAATACATCATCCCAACTTTTCCCCGAAAACAGCAGAGCTGTGTCATCAGCAAACGTTATTATCTTGCCATTATTAAGTTTAAGATCACACAAATCATTTATAAAGACCAGAAACAGCGTAGGTCCCAAGATACTACCCTGGGGAACCCCGAAAGAGACCAGCGAGTCTGAACTAAGTACACCATTTGGCAACTTAACGCATTGAGTTCGATTTTGGAGGTAACTGGAAAATAATGCCAATTGTTTACCACGCACACCTATGCTCTCGAGCTTTTTTAATAAAAGAGGTATTGAAACGGTGTCAAATGCATTTTTATATCAGGAATATGACTAAACTCTTTCTACCTTGATCCAGGTTTTGAGCCACAAAATCAGTAACTGAGTGCAGGCATCGGATGTAGATTTCTTAGCACGAAAACCAAACTGTGAGCTAGATAAGATTTGATTGTGCTCGAGGTAGTTAATCAGTCTGGAATTAATGATTTTTCCACCACCTTGGAAACTGAGGTCAGAATGATATTGGTCGATAATTATTGGGGAGCTCCGGTCACCGTTCTTGAAAATAGGGTGTACCACGGCTCTCTTTAACACTCGCCAATCTGCATTGGGTACCGGTTCTCTCACGGGTCTCCTTATAACCATAACCTTATATTCTGCGAGGTAAAGTTTGTGCCGTGCAGTAAGATGTGCGACATGACCAAAAATGTGAAAAAAAGCTAATTATTTTTTTATTTTTTTCACATTTTTGGTCGCCATATTCCTGTTTGCTGATTAGTGAAGGGTGGAGGTGCTAATGTATGTGTGTAAACGCGTCCGGTCGCCCAGGGTCCGTTAATTGACCCGCGTAAAAGGGATATCGTGTAGCCCCCGCGCCACATGCTCAGGCTTCCTGTTCCAAGCGCAGTTAGTTCTCAACAGATTTCGGCTTCACGGAGATACATTTCAGATATACACATTATGTCTGTTTGTCTGGGTGTTTCTTTATATAATATTTTGCTAATTACAAAACAGTATATTTAAGTATGTTTATCCGTTATTTAGTACCTGCACTATAAGCTTCGCGCTTAAATTGAGGCTAGATGGCGTTTTGTGAATGACAGTATATATTTATTTATTATATTAAAACAGTTGTTTCTACGTCTTTATGTTTAGTTTTTTGCTCGGCGTCTATTTTTTATTACGATACAAAACTCGTCATTTGAAGTTGTGAATATTTTGAATGTTCCTTGTGGTCTAGGTGATTCTAGGCTTGATTGGTGACATAGGTGTTTTTTGAGTGCGATTTATAAGACCAACAGTCATGCTAAGCTTATGAATAATGTATAGTCCACATCTAGTTTGAACTAAACAGTTTTCTCATGAGCTTCTTAACATTTAACATGAAGCGGGAAGTCAATAAGCGTGACCTTCTCGTGATCTTCATTACCATTTGTATACTGGAAGTGATACCAGGTTCCCATGACGGCTTTCTCGACTGTGACCGGCTACGGTCTGCGGATTGCGTTCTCGATTATTACATAAAGCATTTACGTAGATGAGGATGGACATTTATAACGTACAAAGTATTATTAAAACTTCCCATAGCCATGCTGTGTGGGCAGGCCTGTCTATGCAGTGGGACGCTATCGGCAGATGATTATGATGATGATAGTGGAATTCAGAAGCATCCCTAGAACAAGTAGAGTGACCAGCATAGCCTACAGGATCAGCAAGTACCGAAGTGGTAGTGTGCACAGCACATAGTGCGTAGAACCAATGTTCGGTGGGGTGGAAAGGTTCCAGAGTGTTGTCCACGTAACAGGTAAAGAAGTGTAGGCCGACCCTCAACCAGATGGAGTGATGATTTGGTTAAGGTGGCGGGTAGCAGATGGATGTCGATTGCTAGGAATCGGTACGCGTGGCAATCATTATAATACGTTTAGCGGTGGACATATTAAGTTGTGATGATGATGATAACATAGTAGAAATCCTGTTTTGCATCGATACTATGGAGAATCTCCGACGTGGCATCAATGTAGTGGTTATAAGTTGGTTGGCAAAGGTGCCGTCCCAAGAATCGAACAATGCGATTTCATAGAAATGGCTTCTTGGGTTTACTGTAGTATTATGCCATTGTAGCAGTGGAAACAATGGACACTAACCTGTGCGGCTCGCGAGGAACTCTTGATAGAGGATGTCAGCTATAAGCGCCGGTTTACATCAATGAAAAGCCGCACTGAGCTTGTAAACTATGTTGCCGAGAACATATTGTGACACCAAGCTTTGAAATGCGATGCGTAGCATTGTGGTTGTCATTGTGTATAACATTTACATCAGTCAGGCGTCAATTAACGCATTCTGTTTTTATATCATGCATCTATGATCATTAGTCAATTGGTGGGTAAGGCATTTATAAAATAAACCAAGATTATATAATTATACTTAAAAATATACTTGTTTATAGTGGACGAAAACAACTTTGGCTGCATCCAAGGTGCAACACAAATTTATTACTTTAGTCAATTGGCCTATGACCAATGCAGGCCTATGCAGGGGCTGCAGGACACAGTTTTCCCCACACGGTATAGCCGTATACCTGTGAGTAAATTGGGATGTGGCGGACTGGTTATTAATCTGTGTTAAATTAACCTACAGGAATAGGTTTCGCAACTAATCATATATCACTAAACTGAAGTATCATAGGTAATTTACTAGTATGTGGATACTAGTAAATTACCTATGATAGTTAATTTCCGCGCAATGGAACGAGTTATGCTCGAAGTCTCTTTTAGGGATAAGAACAGAAATGATTTAATCAGTAAGAGTACTAAAGTTACCGATATAGCCCGCCGGATCGGCAAGTTGAAGTGGCACTGGGCTGGTCACGTATGTCGCAGAACCGATGGCCGTTGGAGCAGCCGAGTTCTGGAGCGAAGACCGCGTAACGTAGAATGCCCTCCGGCCCGATGAACCGACGACTTCCGAAAGGCCGCTGGTGGAGGCTCGATGAGAAAAGCGGATGAGCGGCATATCTGACGCAAAATGGGGAGACCTATGTCCCGCAGTGGACTGCGATAGGTTGAAGAGAGAGAGGTGATAATAATGTGATTTATAAATAAAAAGGGGTGGAGGTATTAGGTAATTTTAAGTCCGACCACACATTAACCACAAAGTACATGTCTAGCCGTTCGCAATACGCACTCCAACTCCCACTGTCTACACTAAACTCGCCAAACTTTCCAATAGACATTTTGAATCCCATCCTCGTCGGCGCTGATAAATAAAATACGTGCCGTATGGTTACTCGTTTATTTAGCGACTGGCGACCCTCGCCTCGCTCCACAAATCCCCCAACAAAAGTATCTTACATAACTAATACTAACCTAATAGAATGTTGTAATGATCTCTTAGAGATTAACAGACTCTTCTTACAGACAGTTTGTATTCGTTAATGATACAATATCGTCGCTATTATCACGTATACAAGTCTATGAATGTACAGGTAGTGAATGGATAATTGATCGGTCCATTATTGTGTCAATACACAGACTTGTTTACACTAGCCGTCGCGATGACGAATTGATTGTTTAAGACTGTAATTGCGTTTGCGCTTTGGCTTCGATTCATCTTGATCTGCCGATGAACATGCTTGTGATGTCTTCGTAAATCATAATATTCAGGCTTTATATAGATCATGACATAAATTAGGTACAGTGTCGTGGCACTTTATGTTCCTATTCTTATTAAAATATTAGTGCATACCCCATGTTTTCCGATGGTTCAAAAATTGCTATCAAAGTATTGATCCTGTATTGTCCAATACATTAAGTCAAATAAGAAAATAATTTTCTAACCTTGCATACCCTGTTCATAATTTCTGTGCAAATTACTGTAGGGGCTTTTATAAGACTAGATCGCCCAGTTAGTTCATCCTTGAAATCGTCGTCTGTGTTGTGACGATTATATAGAACACTAGCTTTTGCCCGCGGCTTCGCTCGCATTAAATTCGGGATAACACGGTACTTTCATTTATCACTATACATAGGATTTCCCTCCCTCCAACTTTAAAGGTTTCGGGGTCAATTTCAGAATTTTTTATTATCAAAAACTATGTTATAGTGAGCTAACCTTAAAAGATAGACATATGCTGTTGCGGACTTTTTTGTAGACCTTTAAAAGGAGAACAATACTCTCATACATGACTTTTGTGTAACTTTAACCGTTTACGCAGCGTACGCAGCGGAAGCTCCAAGTATGAAAAAATACCCCCCGATTTTGAAACATTTTTCATTACTGCTCCGCTTCTATTAATCGTAGCGTGATGATATATAGCCTATAGCCTTCCTCGATAAATAAGCTATCTAACACTGAAATAATTATTCAAATCGAACCAGTAGTTCCTGAGATTAGCGCGTTCAAACAAACAAACAAACTCTTCAGCTTTATATATTAGTATAGATTATCGTTACTATTAAATGATACTGACTTAGTATGTTGGCATCAAGCATCAGATAGACAACTAGTAGGTAGGTATTGCTGCAGTGTTCTTGCTACAAAAAGCAATTACAAAAATTAACATGGAGGCAATCAGCTATGAAAGCGAGACTGCTGGCGTGATTTATTTATCAAGCGCTGAAAGTGGTCAGGTGCCGGTTGGAACGCGCAGGAAACCGACAGGATATATCAGAATTAGAATCGCGACTCGCCAACCGATGAACGGCGGACCGTTTGCGTTATGTCGAGCGCACTTCCCATATCCGCTTATCAAAGTCACCGTAAATCGTAAAACACTGGCCTTACAAGTGTTTTATTGCAGCTACCATAAGTCGAGTTTGCGATATCACCTTCCTAACTTTCATTTCTTGCTCTTTTAATATCATACTGCAGCTACGTGTAGAAATTTCAAATGCATTCAATATGGCGCACCGATTTGAATTTATCTTCGATGAATGTATCATTTCTATTTTCGTGCGTATTTGATTTGGTAATGGGCAAATTTTAAAGTCTCTTCTTGGTATTATAATGTGGATTTCGATGTTTCTCGTTGTCTGTCGGACGGAAGTCATTATGCGTTTCCCGCGGTGCGATGTACCGATGCCCTGTTAAAAATGTATTCGTTTAATCTTACAACCAGAGGACGACTGATTATACGGTCGCTTGCCTGGTTACCTCTCATCTTAACTGTCCATTAGAGTCCGCTGCGAGTAAGGGCCTTATCTAAGACAGTGAGATTTGCCATTATTTCCAGGCATGCGCGTTGGAGATGGATAAAAGATAGCGTAAACGAGACAGCGCTTCCGTCCGTTTTCTGCTATTTTTGTTCTGTAATTCGCTTCTTCTCTAATAACCCCGAATCTATTAGCTTCTTAGTCGTTCTTCTTCTATCCGCAGTCGTGGGAAGATTAGGGGTGGCTACAATTGAATTCTAATTTCCCGTCACCACACGGCACGTCGTGGCTTAATGGTTCAGAGCCATTTGTGCACGCCAATTGCCCAGTGAACCTATGAATGCCATTTGCGGCAAACAGCAGTTATCAGAAAAAAGGAATGCCCGTCGGTACGTTACTTACTACTACTACTTTTCTTTGTTCCAAGCTTGACTGGTCTTTATTTAATCAGTTAGTTTCCAGAATTGGTTTAATTATTTGCGATGCCATTTGGGTTATCTACAACACCTGGGTTAACACCTGAGCTATTTTGGATACCTAACTTATGCCATTAATAAAACAGCGATCGCTGCCTTTCTGGCACGTTCATTGTTTGTCCTCAATTTCACGTTTTATTTTATTCCTTCGTCCTTATAGAGACGACTGTTTTTTTGTCTGTGCGGAGCATTGTGTATGTCACGAAGGGGACTGTTGTTTAGGTGGGGGCTCAAATGTTGACAGGCTAAATATTTGTACGGTGCCACCAACACGTTCGTCTTAACTGTGGTGCCTCGCCGGCTGGAGGGCACGGATAAGCCTCGATTGTCCAGATAACTACACTGTTTGCACTAAACAAGTCGTGTTTGCCTGTTTTATGTCCTGGCGATTGCTCCTATGGATCGCTAGCTCTTGCTTGTATGCGTGCTCACGTTTTATTTGTATTAGATGTGGTGTGCGTAATGAACACAATTTGTGATTTTCTTGAGAACTTATTATTATTTTAAAGGACGACTCAGTATGTTGGTTTCGTTAATGGTTAGTAGCATGGTCGCCTATAATACATTAGTGACTTTGAACTTTTGACCATGGTGCATTTGTTAATTTGTGACGTAAAGATGTTGAGGCTCAGTATTTAGTATTTCATTTAATGTTTTACCCTTAGTTCGTAACACAGGTACAAATTACGATTATTATGGTAGGAGAAATATGTAGATTAATAAACTAAGGAATATCCTCTTAGATATTTCTCCCTCAGCAAGTCTAAGACGACCTGATACGCGGTTTCCCTTAGGTAAATTTTGCTCAGTTGGTTTACAGGTATTTTATTATAACTATGTAGTTTTAAATAATGATCGGCATAAACAAACTTTTCCACGTATTTGAGTGGATTTGCCAAGGCGTTTAGTATCCGTAAACAAGCGCCAGTCAAGGCCGTTTGTGTTTACGCATCATAATAGTTGCGCTAACACAATGGCTTCTGCTTATTGCTTGCGTTTTTGATTGAATGAAATGTGGCCTTCTTCATTAATTGCTGATGGTAACTAGATAGTTCCTGTGGGGCTTACCACCTTCTATGATCCTTAATCAGATGTAGTACTTCCAATTTTTTATTGGTTTTCAACTGTATGCCCAAGGAATAAGGTTCAAAATGATGTAGGGTCTATATTCCTATTGTCCAATCAAGGGTGAAAACAGTAAGACTATAATGATACTTCAGGATTTTTATACCAGAAAAAGAGAATCCACCTCTAATAAAAATATAACTGTAATACGATGTTAGTGTCGCCGATGTATGTGTGTCTAAATGAAATGATATGTTGTGTCAATAAATGTGAGGCTGAATCACCTGATGGTCGAAATGAAAGAAAAGTCCGTTTTTTTACGGCACTTTAAATCGTCTGTATTAAAATAGTAGTCGTTAACAAACTATCCGCATTGAGCTCGCGCGTGGTTGGTTACAGCCAAGCTGTGTGGGAAAGCCTGTAGCTGTTAGACGTTACAGGCTGATGATGAACTCGATATACAAAACAGCGCGTGCCTGTCGATCGATAAGAGGCGATTTAGCGACATGTTGCGAATCACCAGCGGAAACGAACGATTGTAATGAGCATCGGATGTCGCTCACCTATTGTGCCGGCCAAATAGATAAAGACTTCCTTAGTTCAGCCGCCGGTGACAGTTTCACAGTAATGAGGCATTGTTTCTGCGCGCCCGGGAAGTATCTGCAAGTTGGTAGTAGTTAGGATACAGTTATGTGGACACAGATACGCTATGTTCGTATTTCTTTTGAAATGATTGAAAAAATTAAAAGTGTATTGACGTTTGTGTCGTATTAGTATTACCAATAAGTATGTATGCTGAGCGACGGTGGCTGATTGGTGTGGACTGTTACCTTCCGATCTGGAGGGTGCTGGTTCAAATCCCGCCACGTATCAATGCCTTTTCGAAATTATATGTATGTTTACCCGACGCTCTAACGGTGAAGGAAAACACGCCTCCGAAGAGGGAAGAGGGCAGGAAACTTGCGCACGCCTCTGAGGAGATTCAAAGGTTGTGCGTGAAGTCGGTCAATCCGCACTGGTCGCCCGTTACCTACCCTTTACTGGTAGGTTCGTGCCCATCGGTGGGGTTTTATTGAGCTTTTACTGTATTTTGAAATGTTATGTATTTGTTCTTTTGATTTTATTTCAACTTTTGATTTTTTCCATTGCTGGACTCAGGGTCCACATCATCAGCATCTTTCATTTTGCTTTGGTTATGTTTCCGTGCGTACCTTGTTTTGTGCCATTTTCAATAAACCTGTTTTTTTTGTTATTCCTATAATTCGTTGTAAAACCACGCCGGTATGCAAGCAATGAATGCAATCTCGATATTTACGAATCCAGGCCACGGTTCACGGATATGCAGCGGCAATACGACCGACACAAAACGATAATGGCTCCGGCATTTACACCATGCACTGTGAATCGGTGTTCGTGCAGTGCCGAGTTCCCCGATACTCGAGCCACAATTCTACTATTTTGCCGTTGCGACGTCATTTTAAAGCATCGGAATGGCTTCAACTGAGGCGGAACCCTTTGACCTTTTTTAATATTAAAGTATTAATTTTAAAAATTACTTAAAGCGTCGGTGGCAATGGTATGGACTGTTGCCTTCCTACTGGAGGGCTGAGGTCCAAAATTCCGCCACGTACCAATGTGTTTTCGAAAATATATACGTTTTACGGTGAAGGAAAACATCGTGAGGAAACCTGCGCACGCCTATTAAGAGATTCAAAGGTTGTGCGTGAAGTCGTCCAACCCGCACTAGGCCTGCGTGGACGACTAAGGCCTAATCACCCTAAACAGGTAGCCTCGTGTCCCTCGGTGGGGACGTTTAATGAGCTGATGATGATGATGACTTAGCTTTTATTACGGCTTTTTTATGTTACTAATTGTATTTATTTGGTGTAAAGGTCAATATAAATGGTTTTCTTTCTACTTTTCTCAAAATTACGACACCATTATGATACTTTTCAATTCAACTGTAAATTTGTTATTCCATACAACTTCAATGTTGATGGTTTAAATTGGTAATTGTATAGGATAATGAATTGTCTAACAGTTGTTACTCATTGAAATCCTACCATGAAACAGTACGAATGAGTACACAATTTTACTATTGCGATCGACGATCCTATTAGAGTTTTTTAAAATTAGCAAAATTGGTGCCCGCATCAGCCGCCAGGGCATACCCAATCATAGATCACGAGTTGACCCTTTGTTGGGTATGCAACTTGGAAAGTTAACTGTAGTTAGGCTTTTTGTTGATGGCAATCTTACTTAAGTTATAAAGCATAAAGTATGGCTCGACTCGGCTCGAGTTATATGAAAGTAAATAATATTTATACATTCAAATTTTGCTTAGAAGCCGTAGTTTACGATATCAAATATATTCTAAAAACATAAATTATTAGATCATTTTTGATTCGCTAGAATTTAATTCGATTTCATTTGATTAGAAGAGACGGCAAGAAACTTATCAATTGTAGAACTAATCATAGATATTTTTCCATTAATTAAATTTGTACAAGTGCGTTTAAGAGTCTAACAAGTTGGCTATTAATTTTATCGGATCTTTAGTCATTATTTGTCTAACAATCCGTTTGTTTAATGTCATTCACATAAAAAACCGGATACTCGTATTCGTGGTTTAAATCAATGATACAAAGGTCAAAATAACTCGCGTTTTTTTTTCTAAGGCATGTTTGTTAGACATGTTTGAATCTATTATAGACCACTTACCATTACTTTTTTAACTTTGTAAATCACCGGTAGAATGTAATTTATTAAAAAAAAACGCTACTTTCGATACATATACTCGCATTGGCGATTTAGGAACATTGACAAGTTGTGGTTGGATAGGTACTAGACAAAGAACTGCCTGGAAGTGTAATTCTCTATTCGAATATTCTTTTTTATCTGCGCATCTGCAGATGTATGCCTTTTGTCTATTCTCTTGGTGCCTACTTATTTTTCTTAAGTTTTACATGAATTAATAATTGCATAAAAATACGTTTGATTTTGAGGTGTGACGGTTTTCGGCCTCCAGCAAAGATTCCCGAAAACTGATTAGGTATATCTATATATATATATATATATTGGATGCACCCTCGTGACACTGAGATAGTATGTATAATTCTGTGTTTTCTCTCATCTTGATCTGATGACGTTTGATGTTTGGCGAATCCTTTGGTTGTTTATGTTAACTTAAAAATCTGTATATACGTAATGTGCTTTAATAAAACAACTTACTCGACGCTAGATTTCGTGTGAACTAGTTAACGACAAAGTTTCGGATGCTGTATAGTTTGATATCGTAGCGTGACGAAATTTGGTCTTCCGCGAAGATCCGCGCCCTGCCTGGGAACTGCACGTGTCTAATCGGTCGGAAACGTTTTCGTTGTTTTAACCATTTCAGCAACGGTCCGATAAACCGTTATGGTTTTCTCGACTTGTGTGAAATTGATTCAGATTAATTGACCTGCCGGTGTAAGTTAACCCCTCCTCATGGTGGTTACGTACCGCCCGTATCCTGTGTAATTTACTATGTTGATTCATACTTAACTAGCTGTTCGACTACAGAATTATTTAAGTTATTCATCATCATATCATAAGAATTTGAAACTTTTGACGGCTTTGGTAAAATAATAAGTCCCTTATTTTGTTTTATATTAGGCAAAGGTTGTTCATAAAGTATTTTTGAAAACGAAAAACATATTAACTAGTCCTAAATTACAAATCGAGAAATCAAAACGCTAGCTAGAACATGACTGTGAAAAAAATAATTAAACATCCCTGCACGTCACTTTCGTACTGCTTATTACGTAAATTACGTTCTTCCTTCTTTGATTAAAATGTAACTATTAAATAATGTTAACTCATTTGTTGAATGCAAATGAAGGCAAACAAAAAGTAATGTGTCAAAAGGTTACAGAAATTACGCATCCAGATTTATAAATGGAGTCTACGCGTCTAATCGCCAGATGTCACAAGTGGCGTCGGGCGCGATCCAGCTTGCGCACGCGCCGTCACGCACCACTATATGGGTCACTATGTCGAAGCGGCACCAAGGTCGAAGTATCCTCAACACCTGCAAATTTGCACAATAATACCAGATTTAGAGCATCAGACCCAAATATATCCTTGAGACTTTGTACCACAAAAAAGATTTCATCATCATCAGCAGCACGTCCCCACCCAGGGGCATAAGCCTACCCGTATAGGGTGTATAGGCCTTAGTCGTCCACGCGGGCCCAGTGCGGATTGGCCGACTTCATGCACAACCTTTGAATCTCTTCGCAGGCGTGCGCAGGATTCCTCACGGTGTTTCATGTTTACCCTAACCGAAACAGCATCGGATCAACATTCATAAAATTTCGAAAATTGAAAAACACATTGGTACGTGCGGATTTGAACCTGCCCTCCTGACCGGAAGGCAACAGTCTACACCCAAAGAACTCTGAGACTTTTACTTCCACAAAAACTACCATGTTTCTTTATATGTGGACCCTACAGGAAGAACGTAGATTTGTAATGGTAACACTAATGAATGGCAAATTTAGTTTTAATATACGTCCTTGATTATGCTTGGTCTCGTTTTACTTCCTGTTATGAGGCGAATTCTATACACAGTTCACGTCACTCATTCAAGCTCAATCGAAGGTACGTGAATTATGTGGTATTGCACTTATGGTATGGTGAATTCACAATGGGGATGTATGGGGCCTCAGTAAACAACTTTTAGGGTCTCCAATCAATTTCATTTGCACGATGTGTACTCGCAATGAAATTACTTTGAGACCGTATGATGTTCACGTAGTTCCAAATAAAAATTTAAATTTGAACACAACATTTGGGATTCAAGACAATAATTAATAGCAAGCCAAGAATAAGAGCTATAAAGTTCTCTTATAGTTCCACCTATAAATTTAGTACGACAAATACCTTTTAATATTTAAAAGTGCTAACTTTAAGGGTGTAATAAAAAATTAACTACTTGACATTGTCCACTAAAACGCCGTTAACTGACCTGACGAGCACAATTTTTAGTTAGGCTGATAAGCAATTTAAATTGTGCACAAACATTTAGTGATGTTTATACGCTAAATCTCACATAATATCTTTATGATGATAAATAACAATATAAAAGATGCCTTATACGAAGTTGTTTTCAGTTTTATATCGATAAATTGGACGTATTTACACAAAAAGCATCCAACCCACAAAATGACACATTTAAATTTTATTTGCACATTAGTTATTGTATAATAAGTGTATATTATCAAAAAGGATTCAAGTGTATTGGATTTAATTTGATATATTATTTTGAGGTCATGATTTTTGAATGGATATTTCTCTATATGAATCCAAGGAGACTGAGTCGTTTTTGAGTAACTAAAAAACGCAAGGGCCATACATGTGGGATGGTAACGACCATCGATTAATATGTTAAATATGTATATATTGTTGATGGGATTTATACTAAAGGCTTATTTTCACCCCAGAGGCCAGTTTTGGTATACTTAACTCATTTTTGACCTCCTTGTGGGTTGGATCCTTTTTGCGTAAATACGTCCAATTGTGCTCGTCAGTTGATGGTGTTTTAGCTAGTGGACCGTAGTACTACAGTCAAGTCAAATAAATGCACAATCAAAGTGTCCGCGGCAAAATTATGCCCATTCGTCAGTTCAGAAAAAAAATCATTCATAATCACGACGCTCGCTTCATGTCATAGTGACATTGTAGTATGCTCGTGCATTGATTACCCTTTTAATGACTCCTAAAGGTCAAAATTTTATGAATTATTTTGTCATTAATATGTATAACATGTGACAACGTATGTGTCAAGCGCATAGACATCCGAATATACAATTAGACTGGACAAGCCGCCAAGTTTACAGGCAGTCCCAGTGTCGCAATTTCTTTTCGGTTCTTACCTGTGAAAAGTTATTATATTTCTTGGTAAATTTACTAATTCATTGCGATGATGGCATGTTACAATTGCACAGGATGGCATTTTGGGAAAAACGGTAATTTCTTCTAATATTCGTGCGTCTTGACTCGTCTCACAGAGCGTAAACTGGCAGCCAGTGTATGCTCGTTGAGCTTACATTTGTCGCACTTTAAACGCGGCTTGCCCCATCTCCTGTATTGGGAAATCTGTGGTCAAGCGGCTCGGTATATTTTTGGTTGATATTTCTTGGTGATTGTGTATCTAGTTAGTTTATTGTTCACCTAAGAGCTAAACACATATTTCTTCCATATTGATCTACGTCGATGGTCAAGTGTTGATCGAAGTTATCGTCGATATCAGCGGGAGGGCCTGTGTCCAAGGTCGGCGGGTTCGTTAGGCTAATGCAACCTCCGCGTGCGCTCCCGCGGCGACAGGATATCCCCCGCCAGTTATGCTCTCCGATCCAGGGTCGGATTTGAACTTATTGCCGCCCCTGGCCACTGAAGAAAATAAAAAGATGAATTTTACTCTCATTTATAGTACTGATATGTTTTTTTTTAAATGGAACTAATAATTTATTCCATAATTTAATTGTAATAAATTTATTATTTTTATAAAATTTTATATATAAAAAATCGCTTTGCTGTGCGGCAAGCCTATGCCCTGCAGTGGACTGATAAATGCTGATGATGATCATTAAATTATTTTTCTAACATATGATTATTTATTAATAGTTGAAGTTTAGCGTGTACAAATCAATGCGTGATTTGAAGTTCTTGAATTATCTAGAAGTAATTGTATTGCGCCATATTGATAATTTTGCAAAATTGTGTTATTTCCACATTCCACTAGGCTTGGGCCCCGACTGCTTCCACAATACAAATTTTGCCGGCTTGGGCCCCGATTGCTCCTACCTAGTTTAAGTCCCCCACTGGATTGATCGGTGTCTTTTTAAAATCCAGCCGTGAGCAAAAAGAGCAGCGCGCAATCGTACTCTTAATTCACCGGATGCACTAACGAGTGTAAAATTTTTTGAACCCCACCACGCAGCGATAGTTTGTTTTTGTTGATTGCCGTGTTTCCGCCATGGTTTTATATTCGATGCGGTATGTGCGATTTTGTGTTTACAATTTCTGTTGACGTCAATACGTAATTGATGACTTCACATTTGAGGAATAAATACATGTTAAAATTTAATCCAACCCGATAAGTCCGCTTGGGTTATGATCCGATCTCCCCATAGCCAAGCTGTGTGGGATGGCTTGTGCCCTACAGGGCGGCGTTATAGGCTATAACATGGATTGTGTTCACACGTTCCTGCATATATTATATTATATTATTTGTGATATTATAGAAGACCCATCTGGTGTAATGGTTGAGACATCGACTACTACACCAAGGGTTCCGGGCTCAACAGCCCGGACAGAACCAACATTTGTGTGCATGAACATGTCTGTTTGCAGTGGTCTGGGTGATTTCAATGTATGATATAATGTATATAATTTATAAGTATGATTATCTTTACAAATCTCAGTCCTCGATCTTTTCAGCAGTTACGGAAAAAAAATTAAATATCATTTTATTATATCCAAAGTAATTTAAGATGGTATGATTACCATCAATTATTGGGTCAGCATGTCTTTTTCATTGACATCATTCATTTTGCATTCACATTCTAATTAATAAGCCGAAGGCCTCATTCTTTTCCATGGGTTGTGCGGTTCAGCTACTTGGATACGCATACGGATAATCCTTTGCAATGATTTCCCTCCCAAAAAGCAGGAATTCCCGGGACCCTTTCAAATTACATTTTAAAGATTTAAACAACAACCTTCAGCAATGCGCGTGCCCGATATGTCGTATGTAAAACGTCTCCGTTCACGCCGATATGGTTCTTATGTGGGCGTTGAAAGGTCGCGAATCGCATTAAGAGCGACCGGGGTATTTCGGACGTGCGTTGCGGGCGATTCGTCCTGATTTGCGTATGTAAATCAATGGAGTTTGGTTGTGCGTAACGGTATTCTCGCCGGTCCGCGGGCAGGAAGGCGAATGCTATAAACACACTTCGGCAAACCATCGCGGTGATGCTAGTGTAGGTACTATTTTTTTTAGTTAGCTGTGCCCCCGCGGTATAAGATATTCTCCCGCAGTAAAACGTAGCGGTACAACATTACTATTTTTTTTAATAAATAGCCGAGCATTATCGTCGTAACAGCAAGGGCTTTCTTGGACATGAATAAAAATAATATTTAATAAAAAGCCATTGATA
Organism: Leucinodes orbonalis; assembly: GCA_019425675.1. Classification (NCBI taxonomy): domain Eukaryota; kingdom Metazoa; phylum Arthropoda; class Insecta; order Lepidoptera; family Crambidae; genus Leucinodes; species Leucinodes orbonalis. The sequence goes on along the minus strand of PQWD01005334.1, from coordinate 123,273 downwards.
TTCTGCGCCATCTAGTCTCGAATTAAGCATGTGTAATATTTTTACTAAACAATGCATTTTTTTTTGTAAAGACATATTATATATAGATAACACCCAGACCAATACAAACAGATACTCGTGGATATCTTCATGCACACAAATGTTTGCATTCACAAATTTCCCTGGGATTGAACCCGGAAACCTTGGTGTAAGAGTAGACATCTCAACCAATTACAACAACTGGGTACTAACTGCGTACATGGCCTTGTTCACATGATTGATTAAATTGCGTATATTCTATGCAGATGATGCACTTAAAGGGTCTCTGCAATCAGTGAGGCTGTTCATTTGAGATGGCTTCTATATAAAGTTATTTGGTTAAGTAAAACTTTCTGCTTGTATGGCAACGAGATTAAACTTTAAAACCAATCTTCAAATCCATTAATAGCATATATTTAATAATAATAATAATCCTGGCCGTTTTCGACCACAGCGACCGAAATACTGGAGCAGCTCATTGTTATTGCCCTGCCCTAGCATATATTTATTTTTGAAGCGAGCATAAAGTCAAAGATTTTTTTGTCGGAACTAGTTTGACCATAGTCTTTATTATGTATCTAGATACGTGAAAAAAAGAGGAAACAAGCGGTTCCGTCTGTCTTAAATGGTATCTTGATACATAAATGACATGTAATGTTTTCCAAATTTGTTCAGAGAGAGCACAATATGGAATTAATACTCGCAAAAAATGCAGTCAATCGTGAACTTGTGCCTATCATTATGATCTCGTTTTGTGTAGACTGTAGTTATCTTACTTTTTTAGACAATGATAAAAGACCCCTAAACGTGAATAATAAGTCCATCTCCCTTCATCCTATCGCAGTCCTCTACTGGACTTGAGTCTCCCAGCGACTTTTCCATAGCACATGTAATTCTTACTAAGATGTTTTTTCATAGTACATCTATATATTATACTAATATATAAAGCTGAAGAGTTTGTTTGTTTGTTTGAACGCGCTAATCTCAGGAACTACTGGTTCGATTTGAAAAATTCTTTCAGTGTTAGATAGCTTATTTATCGAGGAAGGCTATAGGCTATATATCATCACGCTTCGAGTAATAGAAGCGGAGCAGCAATGAAGAATGTTTCAAAATCGGGGGTATTTTTCGTACTTGGAGCTTTCGCTGCGTACGCTGCAAACGGTTAAAGTTACAAAAGTCATGTATGAGAGTATTGTTCTGCTTTTAATGGTCTACAAAAAAGTCCGCGACAGCATATGTCTATCTTTTAAGGTTAGCTCACTATAACATATTTTTTGCTAAAAAATTCTGAAATTGACCCCGAAACCTTCAAAGTTGGAGGGAGGGGAAATCGTATGTATAGTGATAAATGCAAGTACCGTGTTATCCCGAATTTAATGCGAGCGAAGCCGCGGGCAAAAGCTAGTTTAATTATAATAAAGAGGTTTTTAGTCGTTTGTCTCGTAGTTTATCTCAACTTTGGATCAATGAAGTAACAGACATACATTCATTTGTAGAGAGTAGGGTATATTTGAACGTGGGTATGTTGTGACATCATGCTGCAGCATGGTGTGGTATGGTGAAAGTGCCTGCGGTTGACGAACTGCCTTCTAGCGTCGCGTCAACACCATGAAAAGCTTATAAATAATATTGTTACGAGCTGGGGGTTCCGGATAAATTATTGCCAAACACGAAGAATAACACGGTAACACACTTTATTAATTAACCAATATTAAATCACACACAACACTAATTACACTTGCACTCGTACTAATTAATCAATTAACGCACGCACTAAAATCCGTAATTAACACTGCACACTATAACACAACACTTTCCGCACACACACGTAATAATCACACGTTAACTCTTCACACTGTTCTATCACACTCGACGATCCCTTAGATATCGCTGTATCACTCGCTTCTTCCTTGTAGTCGCAGGTATTTCGCTCTTCGTTCGCTCTTGAGTAGAACACAAGACTCCCGGCGCACCCGTCGGCCCGCCTTATATACCTGTCCGGCCGCTGAGCTCGAAGCGTCGACGTCATTCTACATAGTTCGCGAATTATCTAGAACATACTAGACTCTTTGCTATTTGACAATTCGCATGTCATACTCTATGGACTGTCTGTGGACTGACGTCACATATTAGCCGCCATATTTAATGACATTTTAAATACGTCAATTCGTAACAATATATCGATTGCTATACACACAGCGTCATCTAGCCCCATACTAAGCATTAGCCTGTAATATGGATATACAAAATAATATGAGTTCGGGAGTGGAGACCGCGTCTCGGCAAGCGTAGCGTAGGATGCCCTCCGGCCCGATGTACCGACGACTTGCGAAAGGTCGCTGGTAGAGGCTGGATGAGAAAAGCGGAGTACCGGGATATCTGGCGCAAAATGGTGGAGGCCTATGTCCAGCAGTGGACTGCGATAGGCTGAAGAGATGGATATACAAATACAAAAATCTTTATTTATAGCCAACAAGTCATTCACAAATTGTTGATTTTGAGGTCTCAATCTTTTAAGTTAAATAACCTGTTGTAGAATAAGACCGCTCCCCATAAGACACTGCAGCATGACTTGTTACAATTTAAGATATATACAGTTCATTAAGTAAGCAAATGTAAAGTTATTATTTATATGTACTAAACAACTGATAAACATACATCAACCATCATCCAACCTTTACATATATACTATTTCGATTATAATGGTTGAGACGCCGGCTACCAAGGATTCCGGCTTCGATCCCCGGCAGTACAAACATTTATGTACAGGAAAATATCTGTGTTCATTTTGTGGAAATAGACATAGTGATGATAGAAATAGCTCGGTTGACGGCAGATACTAATATCTTTTTGAAGATTTGAACTTCTGTGCTATCTTATCAATCTTATCATAGATGTCAAAACCTTATAAATATAATCTCTAAGATCGATAATTAATCAATTATCAGATTAATTTCACGCGAAATTAATTTAATCTGCTTAAAGATTTAGGATCGAAGCTAGTTATTGTCAACTCTTTAATCCAGTCAAGAATGTTTTGATGTAATTTTGAAGGCGGTGCGTCGGAGGGACTTCCGTCGCTTGCTCAAGACCACTCTTGGCTGTAATGTAAGCAGTTATGTAGCGCAATCAATCATATACACTCAGTATTGGTGAAGAAACATCGAGAATATAAAGAAAATATAAACTTATTTGGGGTTAAGAGTGCGTGAGTTGTCGTTCTGTAAACTATTTCAGACGTTCTCTTTATTATCTGCTGCGATTTAGTGTCAGTGTATTTCTATACATGCCACATGCTATAATTTTCTATTTGGAAAGGTCTGTGCTCTGCAGTGGGATGGAGGATTATTGGATGATAATGCATAGAAAGATGATTAATTTCGATGTTCTTGATAATACAATATTTTACATTTTCACATACACATAATGATATTGTTTTTTTAAATCTGCACTTCGCTTGGCTATAATAAAACTTATGCTGAATCATTTACAATTGTTTAACACTCAGAATAAAACTGCTGCACATTACGTCTAACTTGTTACGCAACGTACAAATTAATATTTTGCGAGTGCTCTGCGATATTTTAACTGTTTGTAAAGTTCGGCTGTCCTGTCAGTTATTTAAGGCTATATAAAAGTATTGTGTAACTTACGTCTGGCTGTACTCTGCCTACGTATATATTTAAAAATAGCTTAACCACGCAATACGTTGAGCTTCAGTGACTGGATTAATTATCTTAACATGATAGCTTAGCTTTATTTGATACATTAAGATCGTCACCGTGATTTCTGAGAGCAATAAGAGCTTAATAAATAGGAGTATCGCCGCCCCCGGGCCTCGAACCCACGCTTCGTGGTATAATAAGTTGCCATGCAACCCACCCTACGCATCGCACCTACATCATACAGTGTGACTGATTCTATGACGATGTTACGCGTAATAAAATATTTCCACGTATTATTCCATGAACTGTCTCCGTCGGTCACAGCGTTGTGTTCAGTACGCTGCGTGGTAGTGGTCCAGGGTCGAGGGTTCAAATACCACGGGGAAACCGCGCAGTAAAAAATCACTTTGTCACATTAGTTGCGATTTTTCTCAGTTTGGTTAGGATCATCATCATCATTACAGCCTAATTATGTCCACTGCTGAACGAAGGCCTCCGCTAATGATTTCCACGCGGACCGATCCCTTGCAGTTGACATCCATCTGCTACCCGCCACCTTAACCAGACCATCTGGTTGGGGGTCGGCCTACGCTTCGCTTCCGTTACGTGTACGCCACTCGAGAACCTTTCCCCCATCGGCCATCGGTTCTACGCATTATGTGCCCTGCCCACTGCCACTTCAACTTGCTAATCCTCTGGGCTATGTCGGTCACCCTAGTTCTCCTACGCATATCATCGTTTCGGATTTTATCGCGTAGGGAGACACCTAACATAGCCCTCTCCATAGCACGCTGAGCAACCTTGAGTCTATTCAAGAGGCCCTTAGTGAGCGACCACTAAGGGCCTCTTGAATAGACTCAAGGTTTTGGTTTTGGTTAGGATAGTGAGCCCTAATCTACTGATTCATCATCATCATGAGTTCATGACACGTCCCCACAGAGGGTTACGAGCCTACCCGTAAAGGGTATATAGGCCTTAGTCATCCACGCGGACACAGTGCGGATTGGCCAACTTCACGCACAACCTTTGAATCTCTCCGCAGGCGTGCGCAGGTTTCTTCACGATGTTTTCCTTCACCTTAAGAGCGTCTGATAACGTACATATAATTTCGAAAATTCGAAATCACATTGGTACGTGGCGGGGTTTGAACTTACGCCCTCCTGATCGGAATCGCAACAGTGCGATAAAATGATACCATAGATTACAGGCTCCTTGCGAGAGAGTACGCTCTTAATTAAAGTAACAACACGCTGAACATACTTTGGAATCACACGGTGTTCTATAGGCGACACTATCAGGTTACTATAAAATAATCTATCCAAACGAATAACGGAAATATTCATTGACATATCTGTATATAAAAAACAGGCTACCAAACTCAGGACGCGCCGTGAGTAATGGTGTCACTCCCACAATGTGTTTTATCAATTACCGGTGTAGATCGATCGTGGATCAATGTGTATTGGGAATGTGGTGGGCGGGCGGTCGACGAACTGCGCGGGCGCACGGTTGCTCTGAACTAATTCAATTTAACGACAATCCAGTGCGCACGACCGCCGCACTTTTGGACGACCCATATGGTGTAATGGTTGAGACGTTACACTAAGGGTTCCGGGTTCGATATCCGGTCAGAATAAACATTTGTGTGCATGAACATGTCTGTTTGTGTGGGTCTTAGTGTTACTATGTATAAGATGTATGTATTTACAAAAGAACATCTAAGTATGTTAATCCGTTGTTTAGTACCCATATTAAAAGTTATACGCTTAAATTAGGGCTTAGATGGTGATTGATGAATCTCAGTAGAGTTTACTCATTACTATTGATTAAAAAATTAACTAAAGTTTCCCTTTGGTATCTATTGTATGTACAACCAATACCGCGTTCGGTCCTGACCGGATCCGCAAGGATGGATGTCACCTTGAATGCCGGATGCCATGCCGAGGAGCTATCGGCCGTCAATCGTGTGAGCCTCTCGCCATATATAATAGTCGGCTGTCTGTTTGTACTTGCGATTACGTTTTTGTTTTACGACCACGTCCGCTGGGACCTTATGCAAGGTCGCTGCAACTGGAATTTTAACTGCATTTTATAGTCGATAACAATGATATTCTTTATATATAAAGGTAGATACGCAATCCGTGACGAACCGCCAAAGAGAATACAGTTGTAGGCTCTTAGTTTAGGTAAATGTACGCTCATTCGAAATATGTGCATGTGTGCTGTCGCTATCGTTAAGTTTAGATATATATAGAAATTATAACATTTCCATCTTATAATTTCTATAATTATCTAAACTTTTAAGGATTATGAAGTATATATCCTTCATATGAATAAGTTTAATCTGGTCATCTTTTCCATAAATGTACATTTATTTACCACATATATTATGATATTCAGTGCAAGCATACCCAGCGCCTACCGGGTTCAAATGTAGAGCCTATACAGCGGACTCGCTAGGCGTTAGTTCTATACGAACTTCAAGAAAGCATTGTCGGTAATGAATGTGTGAACAGTGTGGGCGGTAACGTTTCGTGTGAAAGCAAATAGTCCATAGGAACTGTTAAATAGTGCGGGTTTTGTACGGGAAGAGCGTGTTTCTTGTCCCAGCGGAAATGGTCCGAACGTGGGCAGGAGACGGGCCTCGCAACTCCCGGCCATACGACAAAATATTAAAAAATAGCTGCCGACATTCACACAGCAAGGCGCTTGCCTATTGACTTGATACTAAAGAATTGATAAACAAACTCAAATACCGGCGGTGAGAGACCTAACATCTGTTGTTTGGGATGACAGCCCAGCGCGGTATGGATAGAGAATAATAACTATCAGTTTCATTTTTTTTTCATTTATTTATTCAATAACAATGTTCATTGTGTTTGAAATTACAATAAAAATATATATACCCAACAACAATTCAATGCAATACAATAAATTCAATTAGACAGTACATAAACACAAACATTATTTTAAATTGATCCATATAATTTTAATTTTAATATATTTATTGTAATTATAATTATTATTCCATTATTAAATTAAAAATATTATTGTTGTTCGTTTCCTTCAATGCCGCTTTGGTATGGCCACGCGTAACACTTACCATCAGGTAATCCTGTACACTTTTGTAATATTAAAAGAAAACTGTATTTATTTTTGTTAAAACATACATACGTACTTACTATGTATGTTTGAACAAAATAACAATAATATCTGTATTAATAGAAACACCTAGACCAATAACAAATGTAATGCCTAGGGATTGTACGTGGAACCTTTAGTGTAAAAGCCGAATGCTGAGCCATTACACCAGATGGATCTTCGAATCAGCATCGTGGGTTTCTGTGACTGCTCATCTCGACACTTCTGGCTAATGAAAACAATCAACAGGTTACAGGTTTTGTTCCTCCGAGGTTACAGGTGAGCACTGACCGCCGCGACCGGTAAAGGTTAAATGATTCATTAATCAATTAGTGGTTATTTTGGTTGTATTGGCCAGGCGTGTGTATAAATGCGGAATAAAAAAAACACGGATTTATAATGATTGCCGACTTGGTATTAATCAAAAGTGTTCATATGGGTGCTGATTTTTAATCAGTCGTTAAATAATTATAAGAATGGCTTGGCGACTTTGTTCAGATCAAAAAGTGTTTATTTGGTTACTCGTTTTAATTAGGCGTTATTAAATCAGTAACTTTTTAGTCTGAAAGGCTTGTTTTAATGTTAAAAATATACGTATATAAGTATTAGTGACAATAAGAAGATTTTTTAAAAATAATCCAAAAGTAATTAATTGATTAAATACCGTTAGAATAATCCCGGCATGCACCATTGTAACAATGTCCAATAGAGTTTTATAATCGTCTCAAGTGACAAGTTGTATTAGGGCAGTTTTACGATGGGCAGGACTATTTACATCTTAGAAGTGCTGCGTTTAAGGTTGAAATTGGCATGTGCAGCAAACCAGTTGGCTCCCTTTGATGTAGAATAGGAATATCGACAAAGACGGACGTCCGGTGCCGGTCAGGATTCGTTTCACACGGCCGCTGCTTCTCCAACTGTAAAAGATGGATTTGAGAATGCATTTTATATCAAAATGGCTATAGTATGTATACTTATACCATATTTTACAAGATTATTTAACCACGTTAGCGTTTTTGCTTTGGAAAGAAGCTAATACTAAAGTGAATCCAAATTGTTTTCGGAACGCGTTTGGATTTGGAAGCGTTTTATTTATTAACAACCCCTACTAATGAGGGAAACTTAAAAGAAAGAGGGTTTCCTTTTTTTACTATTTAAGTGATAGGATTTCAAAAAAGAATTGAAAATATAATTTGTTAAACTTGGAATAACAACTTTGGTGCTAACTTTTGGGTGTTAAACCAATAAAATATGTTTAGATACCTACTCCTTTATTATTTATTGCATCATCAACCACTTTTAAAATCAGATCTTCTTAAAGATATATAAAAACACGGGTCAAAAGCAAACAAGACATTAGGGTTCGATGTTTACAATTTGTTCATTTCAATTTGCTTTTATCAGATCAAAGAGGTTTTTTTCCCAAGGGCAGCGGCATTCAAGGCATGTTCCGGTTTGCCCAAAATTTAGCTGTCTCTCACGCACCGAGCTCCTTGTATGGCGTAAGGAACAGGGCAGAAATCCTTCCGGCCCTTTTGATATCGCGGAAACGCGTCGGGATCGCAAAGGGTCTTAGGCCTGCCCAGTGTAAACATCATTTGTTACCCGGGTGTGTGATTTCGGCTTTTTGTAGTCTTACTGTATTTGTAGAGTCCGGTTTAATCTTATTATGCGTGTGTATCCGGAACTTAGCCATAAGTCAAACGACATGGAACATGTTATTTGTCGTTCCGTCTGTACGTGTGGGTGAGTCAAGAAAGGAGGAATTAACTTTCATTTGCAGCACAAAGGTTTACGTTTTTGTACCGTGAGCGTGTCGCGCTTCATTATCATAATCTTGAAACTTATTTTTCATCAAAAGACTTTCTACCGCTGCACTTATACGAACGAGTGACTTAACCCTTTGACTGCCGAAGTTGCGTATATACAACAGAAGCAATAGATTTTCTTTTGTATCTTGAATCCCGGTGGATGCCTGCATGGCTAAAAACAGCTGTTTCTAAGTAAAATAAATCTATAGTATTCTGTTATGGCTTCGTGTGTTGTGTTATGTAATATTTGTATATGTTGACATTATTGTCTGATTATTCGCTAATCAGTTCTGTTTATTCTATTCTGCAAACTTTCGATGCCTGAAATTGTTGCTACGTTCAAATATAATGTTTGCAGAGGCAGTGGAGGATCCTTACATTTTGTCTAATATGCAAAATTATATTCATTTATTTATTTTTAAATCAATTCCATAGTCAAAGTCAATATCCATTTAATCAAATTAGGCTTACAAAAACCACTTATGAAATAGCAATCAATTGAATATCAATTATACTAAAAACTTATAATATAAAAATAATATAAAAAGTGTAAGGACAGTAAGTTGTCGAATTAAAAGCAGTTCTCTAAATAAAACAGCAAATTTTCGATAGTGTTTCCTGTCACGACTCAAGTCCTTCGACCTTTCCCTAGTAATGCGGGCTAGTCCCACGGCCACCGTGTACCGTTAGCGTTTGTGAATTAGTATTTGGCAGCGGGTGCGCAGGCGCAGCGGTTTTGCATACAATGCCCATACTGGCAGGCGTTTGCGCAACTCGCGGGTCATCGGGCCGGATGTGACGACGTGGGCCGGTTGTCCGAGTGCCAAATTGTATGCCTAGATGTCTGCGAACGATAGGCTTTTTACAATTTATTGATTGTACTAATTCATGTCTCTAGTAGTTTGGTATACAGTATGACTCTGATAGTTTTGTGAAATTATTTAATTTTAAAAATCTCTATTCTCTTTTTAGGCACAATTGTACAGCGTATTAAAAATATGTTTGCGAATCTATAGGTACGTACTAATTTTGTAAGACACATTTTTAAAAACATTTTTTTGCATCTCACATAATTTTATATATATGAGCTTTACCCTTGATTTGAATTGTTACTGTAATCAAGGGTAAAGCTCATAGACTGTAATAGTATATGAGCTTTACCCTTGATTTTAATTGTTACTGTACATGCGTTGTAGTCGTGAGCAATTTTTTAAAATTGCAAAGTAAAGTTGTAAATAGAATTTCAACATCTGCAAAGAACCTGCTCATTGTAATATTTATTTAGACAAAGTTTTTGTTACAGCTCTCCTGTTTCCAGCTCTTCCATACAGATCTAGGCGGTACGATTCTGTGCACCCAATTTCAATGTGATAAAGACTATTTTCATTTGTCATTTCCATTTTTACATGTTGCAAGGGTGATTCTGCATTGCGCGTTGATCAAACGTGGTCGCTTCTGTGCGTCCAATCAGATATGTAAATCAGAGTTACGATCATGTGCCCGTCCTTGGAACTGTTGTTCTATATGCGTTCAGAATATTTTTTTCCTTTTTATACTGAATTAAAAGAGGTGTTTTTCTCATGCGTCAACATCCAGGACGAGACGGTTCTAGAAATTCAAGCGGTTGTGCACGACAAACGTTTGGGTTTCAGCGGGAAAGGTGGTATTGTTTTTTGTATCGGTGTTTCTATTTAATTCAGTCAATGTCCCATATTGTTTTTGAGTCGGGATACTTAACAAGTTATCTTGAGTTCGTTGTACTGCATTTGGATTGTGCAAATTGTGGAATTGGGAAGCTTAAGTATCTAAACTCGCGTGCAAGTAAATCGACTCAAGCCTCAAGTACGCATAACAAGTGATATAACTAAAAAATGCCTTATTATACCTCTATATAATTTTACATAATTAAAGCCTAGTAATTGAGCTTTAAAATGGTGTAAGTTGCATGTAAATCGATTCAGTAGTTTAGTAAAAAGGTTAATGCTAATGATAATGTAAAAATTTTGAAAATTCATACAATTTCACAGTATGGGGTTATTGTTTTAAATGAAACAAAATGTGCGTAAGATAAAAAAATATTCGTGTCAATATTTGGTATTCCCTCCTCTAGCTCTGATCACTGCTCTCATGCGATTCTTCATCGACCTTATCAACTTTTTAATGGATGATTGTGGTATTCGACCCCACTCTTCTACCAACGTAGTCTTGAGCTCATTGATGTTTGTCGGAGCTGGATTCCTCGCTCTAACTTTCCTTTTGAGCTCGTCCCATATGTGCTCAATGGGATTTAAATCGGGGCTGAGCGCTGGCCAATGCATAGTGTGAATTCCAAGTTCGTTCAGGAAATCACGTGTGGCCCGAGCAGTGTGACATCGGGCATTGTCATGCATCAAGATGAAATTTTCCCCAATAAAGCCTTGATAAGGGACAACTTGATCCAGTAGAACATTTTCAATGTAACGATCACTGGTCAGACCGCCTCCCCCAGGAACGAAAACAAGGTCCGTTTTGCCTTCTAAGGAAATTCCAGCCCACATCATGCAAGATCCGCCACCATATGCAACGGTTTCCACAAAGCAGCACTGTGAAAACCGTTCACCGGGACGACGGTATACCCGACCTCTCCTGTCGCTGCCATGGAGACACATCCTCGTCTCATCTGTGAACAGGACTGACTGCCATTGCTCTATGCTCCAATCCAAATGTTCTCGAGCAAAGTGAAGGCGTGCTTGACGATGAGCTGTGGTCAACTACGGGCCTGTAGCGGGTCTTTTCGGAGTAAGGTTAGCTTCTTTCAACCTTCTTCTAACTGTCCACTGACTGACAGTCACCCCGCGAATTTGACCTAGCTCCTGCTGCACATCTACGCCGGTAAGGTGTCGATTTCGGAGAGAGGTCGAGACCAAAAACTGGTCGTCACGCTCCGAGGTGCACCGGCGTCGGCTGGTATTAGGCCTCCGAGTGAACGCACCAGTCTCTTGAAACCTTTTGTATACTCTCGAGACAGCGGACTGACTCATATTCAAACGACGAGCGACTTCTCGCTGGTTCAACCCTTCTTGCAACAGGGCAACGACTTGAGAGGCTTCTTCAGGTGTTGTATCCATAATTTTCTTCAAATGACGGCTTTAATTTGCAGAGATGTGTTCAGGTCAACGTCTAATGAGCGACTGATAAGAAAAAAACGATTACAGGGGGTTTTATAGGGGGTTGTGTCGCGCAAGTTGTGAATAGAGCGCAGAGCAGTTTACGGGAGGTTGCGTTCAGTTGCATTCTAAGTACAAGTGTTTATTTAAATTACTGATATTATGCTATCATTTGAAAGCCTAATTACTAGGCTTTAATTATGTATAGAGGTAAAATAAGTCATTTTTAGTTATATCACTTTTTATGCGCACTTGAGGCTTGAGTCGATTTACTTGCACGCGAGTGTATATATATCTTACTTAAGATCGAATAAATATTTCTAGAATAATGGCGGAGGCAACCATATGAAATTAAATGATGATTATGTTCTTTAAAAAAAAACGCGATATAAAAAGCTATAAAAAGACATATTTTCAAAATCAAATGTTTAATTTGCAACTAAGTGTACTAAGGTTCTTAAGTTTTATTTAGGTACTTACAACTTAGTGACCCTATGCGGTATGGCAAAAATGTATGTATTTATTCGAATACAATGGATATCATCGATTTTGTACGTGATACGAACTAACTAAACAGACAAGTTCAAGGTTGGTATGTGGTCACGTTGCATATCCAGCACCGATGATTTCCAGACAGGTATCATGGTATTGTTACTGACTTATGCTGTAGATACCTGATATTAAGGTACCAAATAATAATGTCTGTAGAATGATTACTTTGTACAAGATACTTTGAGGATGGATGCTGGCTGCCTAGGTCAGGATGTTAGGCTTCTTTGCAAAAATCATGTTCAGCAATGGACAAAAACTTCTACTTCACAATCTCATCTACTTTGTACATCCAAGTAACAGTGGCGAAGCAGAGCACCGTCTGTATCTAGATAACGATATATTTACAGCCTGTCTAGAGTAGCAGGTTTTATTACTGCCAAGTAACGATTACGTTGTATTTTATGTACCGAGCGCATCTTAATCTCTCGAGTGATGAACAGATATTGGGTGTAGGGTGTCGGAGGGAAATTCGACACTCGTCTGAGGAAGGTTCAGTGGTAACATATGCGTAATGAGGTTCATTAATTAGTAGTAAAGTGAACTGCAAGTGAGATAAATTTATATGTTATTATTGTAAGTAAACAAAGGCGTTTTTGTTGTTTATATGTATCTAAGACGTATTTTATGCTATCAACTAATGCAGTGTTAATTTTTCTTAGATACATGGAGTTGCTTACGAGTAAGTTAGAAAAATATGTTTAAATAACCATAAATAAATTATATACTGTATTTCCTAGGCACTTTACCATTCGAGACCTTGAAAGTATATACATAACTATTCTATGTACTAATGATTTTAAAGACAGGTTTATTCGTATATCCTTTAAATATTCTATCATGAAAATCAAAAAGAAGAAAAGTTCTGCATGCCGATGCGATTCCACTAGCCAAAAGCCGTATGCAAATGTAACCCTTGCGCCTGCAAATCAAAGTTCATTTTAACTTGGTAACTCATATCAGCATATAAACCACTACCGAGCTGTTGAGATAAAGTTATGAACTTCCGTGATATGCGCGTGGGAATTGGCAGGATATTGATTTCGTCAGACAGATTGAGCCTGTCTTCTACGAGTATCTAGTTTCCATCCGTAATATCAAGGAGCCAAGGCAGGCGTTCTGACTTGCCGTTGAGATAATATAGGTATTTAACCTTTAAACCGCCAGGATTCCAGACACAAAATAAATCCATAAAACTGACATTCACACAACGCCATCTATCCCAAGCTAAGCATACTTATATACTTTTTTTGTAATTGTACATGTATATTATACATATAAAATATATTGTTTTTGTTGGATATATCCTTCAGCGGTGGTTAAAGGGTTCATATACAAGGTTTTAGTTGAGGGTTTAATGGCGAAGAGGCAAGCGCGTTCTGTTTACTGTAAGCAACTATCGTAACTGATGCTTATCGGATGGGTGGCCGAAAAATATTGTCTCGATTTTCTCAGTGCTTCGGAAGGCATGTTATGCTGTTAGTTCCGGCTACTGCCTTAGGATAGTAGTAGCAACCTGCTATGATAAACGGATAGAAATGACTGTATTACCGCGACTTTACTTTAACTTAACATTTTTTTTAATCATTTTCATTAAATGATTTTATATGCTAGAGTCACCATTACTGATGGTAGAGGGAGGTCTGCTTAGCAAATGCTAATTTAATAGTTTTTGTAAAAATGTTTTTTCCAAAAAAAAAACAATTTTTGCTGAAGAACTCCTCAGTGTCTAAAACTGGTACTGATTTTTTTTTCTGTAGCGCATCTCTGAGGTTAAGCTGCGCTGTCGCTGAAGCAATGCAAGATTTCGAAATCAAAGACGCTAATTTCACATTACAGTGAAACGAGACAATGTCAAAACGCGGTTACACATGCCCCATTGTCTCCCCGACTTAACGGAAGTGACTTGCAAAAAGATAAATCCGTTGTCTGCGTAGACAACAGCACTTATCATGTGGGAATGCAACGCTCTACTTGCATTTGCAATCCGTTATAATGTTAACCTGAGACTGGCGATCATTATATGTACGATTTGAAGCAAACCGCATAAGTCGGAGTTTAAGCACATTATGGTGTCAAAGTTAGTTTCGTAGATAGGTAGAAAGAAAGAAAGAAAAAACATTTATTGACCCTTTTTAAAACAGATTTCACAAATAACGGCTTAACAATAACAAATCTTATAAATATAATTTAATTTTTATTTATTTATATTTGGGAAACAAACAATATCATTATACATAAACAGGACAATACATATTAACAATTACATAAATCAATAAAGTTTCCACTAAAAGTTGAACAGACATGTCAAAAAATTAAAATATAATATCAATAAATATAAAAATAATATAAAAAACTCAACACAAAAATAACAAAAAGGTCAAAAGGCCCCGCCTCGGGATGAGTTGAAACGCCTGCAGATTTCACAAATAACGGCTTAACAACAACAAATCTTATAAATATAAAAAATGTTAATGTTATTTCTATAAATATTTAAACCATGGTTAAACTATTAACTAGATAGATTATCAGATTAGTCATTCAGTCTTCTGCTGGTCTAGTTTCAATGGAGGACTGGGATTTGAACCATATGCTACCCTGGTTCAGTTAGCAAGTCGACAGAGCCTAGTGGTGTCGGATGGATGTACCATAAACAATTAAGTTTGGCTTGAACCCCTTAAGATGAAAACAGGATTACACTCAAAATCATTAACCACAAATCACATCGACATTGGAGAATTTACAACTTAATCGCCCATACTATCGCTTAAGGTTAGTTCACTGTTGCAAGAAATCATAATCTCTGCTAAGAACTATCGCTCACTCAATGGAATAGTGTCATTTTGCCATCTCACATTATGCGTTGTTACCGAGTATACCTAGACCATTTAGAAACAAATGTTTAAATTACACGGTATAGACGGTTCACACCAACCGATATATATTATCTATCGGTTGGTGTGAACCGTCCCACAACCAGATACTAGAGGTCTTTATTCGCAACCATGTATCAGCTTTTATTCAACTTTAATGTTCTTGTGGTTTTGTTTAACTGCATAATTCTCACAGTTGCCACGCTCCGCAATAAAATAACCGCACGAACTGTCCCGGGCCCTCGGAATGTTTGCGTGTGACGTTAAATATACTTGCCGTGACATTTCCTGGGTAATCATGGGCAAATGTGTTAATAAATAAGTAATTATATTTCGCTTAAAAATGTTACTTTAACAGAATAGTGGTCGAGTCACCTTTTATGCAGAAAATTCCTGTGTCACGTCAGGTGACTATGTTATTTTTAAGTTTGGACGTAATCATGGTATTAAAGTCAACAATTATTAATTAAGATTCGAAAATTAGCATATTATAGTTCCTCTACAGCAACTACAGTGTGCTAGAAGTCTCTACGGTTTAGATCCTATGGTCTAAATATAAGCGATTAAAAAACACCGTTTCTGATAAATAACCGCTTTAGTCCATCACAGTCCAAACATAGTTTTCCTCCATTGAGCACAATACACCCTGAATCCGCTCGCTTTCCTCAACCAGAACTTTTTGCAAGTTGTCAGGTTCATCGGGCGTATGGTCATCCTACTAAGTACGCTTGCCAAGCTACATTTGATAATATCTTACTTCCTCTCAAAGTACCTTTAGGAAAACTGATAAATTTGTTCATATTATACGTAAAAATATTTTAAAATATGCGTTAACTTGACAAATATGTGTAATAAAAAAAGGAATTTGAAATAATGGGCTGGCGAACAATAACACAATTTATTTAGCAGCGTGCGAGAAAAGTTTTTGTACGACTATTGTTTCATGTTAGCAACTATGTGCCTGGTTCTCACGTTATTTCGTTAACAATTTTGAAAATTCATGTGCTTTTAGAGGCTGTGATCTATATGCTATTGTTTGTATGGAAAATAAAATGAATATCAATTATCATTGAAATTCAAACTCAGGAGTAGTTTTGATCAAGTAGATCGAATACAGATTCTTTTGAACAAATAAGAAAATCAGATAAGATTAAAACAATGTAATGATGCGGAAATCCTTTGAAATGAACTTTGACATTTGTCTTAAGTGCCAGAACGTTCACGGTCATTGGCAGCAATTTTGTACGAGTATCACATCATCTCGCTAATAAGTATCCGCGTCGATTCTAGCTAACTCGCATGGGAGTGGACAATGTACTGCCGTAATCGCACGAAATAGGTAAATAACTAGCAAATGCAGTTTGAAGCTAATGTTAAACGATGTAAAGAATATTTCTGAATACGAATTTTGAGAAAACGAGTATGTAATGTAAACGCCCGTGCAAATCTTGAGCCGAAGCTGAAGGACAAACATTCAGCAAAGAACCGGTAGCAGAGTATATTTTTTTAACTGCACACTGTGAGGACTTGTATTTCTAACCAAAATGCTAAAGCTTGGTAAGTGTGGAAACCCTTCAGTATAGTATTCCCCGATCTAGCAGTGGATAGTTACGGGCTGTTAACGTATGTTATTCTGGTTCATGTAATTACGATGTAAGATTTATTTAATGTTTTCAAATTTACGCTTGTTCATAATTATTTTTTATAGCTGCTGCTTGCTTCATTTTTATCGTCGGACTACCCGCTATAAGATTAAATTTAAATCTAATCATCTCGACAGCTGGGCTTCCAGTTCCTGGTCCAGTTCTGAACTCACGTTCGATTTATGCGTAATTTTCTTCCACAAAATCGAAAGAAAAAACATTGATCTTTAAAGAAAAGAGATTCATATCATATTTTAGTGTCTCCGTTGTTTATGGGTGGATATGATCACTTTCCATCAAGTGCTCCCTATACCAATATCTTTGGTATAATAATCTATTTGTCAGTTACCCTCCTGTTAGATGATGACTAAAAATCATTATTGACCACGCATACCAGCGCCACCCATGAACGGTGAACGGACTCGTACGCCGCGCCGTTCGTACGTTATTTTTGATCAATTCAATTTCTAAAGGAAGTGCGTGCAAATATTCGGTTCACCACGTGCCCCATCGGAATTATAAAGGTGCTATTGATATTCTGTTTTATTATTTATTTGATGGGTAGGCAAACGAGAAGGCGATTCACGTGAAGGTAAGTGGTATCAACACTTCAAGACCCTAACTAAGAAGGAGTTACGAGAACGTTACCAATCTAAAACAAGGAAAAGGAAATATGGGGTAAGGGGAGTGGGGACTTTTTTATGAAGCCGTGGTATCACACCATTCTACCTTAAGGCTGAGAGCCATCTGCGCTCGCCAATTGCCCGGTGAAGCTGTAAAGGCCATCTGCGGCCAGCAGCAGTAGTCACTAGTCAGTTTAAAAAAAAATGTTCTAGCCCGCCCATTCGTGCCAATCACGATTAAAGGAATTCGATATACGAATTTAATGTTAATATTCGTAAGGTTTCTCCCTTCAGTTCGGAATACGCCAAACTAGAAAGTATCACGCAAGTCAATAGTTGTGGTGGAATTTTCTGCATAAAATGCATTTGTATTCATTTTGTAAACGTGGAGGTCGTTCGTCCCGGAGCCGCATTTGTTGATATTAAATTCCTTTAAAAGCCGCACTTGTAATCCAGATTCCACATGCGTATCAGTATTAGCACATTCAATCTATAACGCAACGAGAACGCTCTTAAAAGTTGTGCAATGGATTCAAAAACAATATTCTAGGAATGCATAGTTAAAATCTGTTCCAATTTATAAAATATCGAACACTGGTTTGTGTAAGATTTCGTTGTTTCTTGTTGGAAAATATTTATTTACGGTGCAAAAAGCTTTTTGATTGGGCAGTCGATAACCGGTTGATGTGGTACATTGTTGGCAATGTTCCCATAAATTTGGCGGATTCGCTCAAGATTTATAATCCCGGCGTATAGCAGTGGGCGTGGCCCGCATGTTGGCCGCGTGCGTGACACTGCGCCCGCGCATCGAGAATACGCGTATACTTCTTCTTAGCATCTTCCTCTTCACTTCGACGTATCGCAGTTTACTGTTGGAGATGTTTCCCTCATTCTGAGCTAGATATTCCGGTCCTCCGCTTTTCTCATCCAGCCTACTTCTTAGCGTGTCGATGGAAAATACCTAATTAAACTATAGAAGCTCGAAAGCTAGCGGTGCTAAAACTTAATTCAATCAACCATCACTAGAGATGTCCCTTTCCAAATAGAACTTGAAATTTTCGTACTATGACCGGACCTAACGTTCGAAATACGTTAGTTTGGCTCAACTCCTCAAGCTTTTAGTGGGTAATAATAAAATTGACGCATTCATGATGGATTGGGACGTGTGTACAACACTGAGGCACCCATATTTCGACACGTACGATACCGTTTGATACTCGCCGGCTTTATTATTTATTCCTGTCAAGTATTCAACATTAATATTTGCCACCTTTTAAGTATTTCCGCACTTTCAAGCGAGCAAAAACGAGCAGACCTCGGCTTTTTCCCGCCCCGTTTTCCATTACTAACGACATGTCGATGATCATTTGAATAATTGCGTTTTCCATTAAACGGTGTTTATTCTTCCGCGTGCATGCCAGTGAGTTATATGAATGTTTTTACATTTTCTAATCAAATATTATACTCGTAGTAATTAAAGTCATTAATCTAATAGTACTGTATAGACTCAAACGCAATATAAAAGGGGAAGGGGTCTCCGGTAACTGAGGCGTATAGGTAGGTGCCATCACAGTGCCAGATATCTTCCCGTGACTTTTGTGTTTTTTGACTGTAGCTTGTGGAATTACCGGGTATAAGAGACCTAACATCTGTTGGCTCGGATGACGGGCGTCTGCATTAGCAGAGAATAATACCTGTCTATCAGTTGTTGGTCTCCTTCGACGCCGCTCTGTCATGGTGAGCTCTGTGAGCAAGCTGACCGTCCTGTCCATTTATATCATTAAAAAAAACTCAGCACCACATAAGGTATAGCGTTGTTCCATGCAGAATTTTTGCAAGGTCGTGGTATTCCAATCGAGCCCGCCTTTTCCTAACGTAGCTATGTAAATTAAAAAAAACCTTGTATTTCTTTTGACATCGGTAAACTAAATGAACTCTTTAACCTTTTGAACGCCAATGACACTTAAAGGCGTTACAAAGATTTTCTCTTGTGTCTGGATTTTGCTCTGGCGTTCAAAGGGTTAACCGCCGTCGAATATATCCAACTTATATCTGGAAAACTGGCGGTCAAAAAGTTAAATGTCAACCAAACCAAACATCATCTGTGATGGACTATGAAAAAGTATTTTTTTAATTTAATTTTTGTTTTATTTCAGTTCTATTTTCTATTGGCAATGTCGTAGGAGTTTATTGACAGTGGCCATACGGTACGCCGGATGTAGGTGTTCGCAAATATTGTAGCTTACCTAATTAGCTTGTCGCGTACCGTATTTACTTAATTACCTAATGGGCTGGTTTTATGTACATGTCACGAGCTCCACCCATCTCGGTATATAGTTTTGTAATCCCGTGGGCCGGTAGAATAGTGTATATGGTATCATGTTAACGCTGTATTTATGTTTAGGTGTACATTGTCTGAAAAATATATTTGAATGTAATAAGTAGGTATGTATTTGAAATATTGCGACAAAAATTTGACACCGTATTAAGGGTTCTAAATACAGTCATCATGCATGCTTTAATATTGCTTACTTGCGCCAAACATTAATTAGGAAACACAACCTAAACAATACCTAAGCTAGATAGGTATTACAGTCAGGTATGTTATACAGTATAAAAGTTGTAACAATAATTAAAAATACAAAACTACAAGCTTGAATGATTAAATAAATGAATGTTAAGTTGCGGCGATAGTATATCTGCGCGTACGGCCTCGACGAGGTCACGCTGCGCGCGCGCACTATGAATGAAAGCGGCGCGCGATCGCGATGAATGGCCGCCTGCGGCGATTCATGCCGCTTGTGGTGATACGCACAAAGTTGTATGTACGTGTGCTATACTTTATTATTGATATCATTATGAAATTTAACATTTAATTATATGGTGATAAATAGGTAGCAGCTTTGGAGATTCTATCGAAACAATGGTTCGACCTGGCTTACACCATCATTTGAATGTATGAGATCAGAACTCATTAAAAGCTGAACCTTAAGACAAAGTAGAAAGCTTCAAAAAACAATATCATTATGTGTAACAGGTCTCTATAATGGTTTCATAACTAAAATATCATATTATAACTAAAATATTTCAAAGCTATAGGATTCACACATGATTTTTTGTGATTAATTAGCAAGCGATGTTTTTAGCGAAGTACAGATATTTAGTTACAGCATCTAATAATTTATTCCATGGCGCGATTTTCTCTACTGTTAGCTTGCTGTGTGAACTTGCTGTGTTATTTTTCGGCAGGATGCACAACAGGCAGTTAAGGTAGCTTGGATCTTGATGAAGAGACACAACTCTTACATACAATTTTAATTTACATTAAAAAATATTTTTAATAATGCATTGAGTTACATTATGTTAGTTTATTCATTGCTAATTGTGAATACTAGAATAATGCGTTCGTTATTTAAGTTTTGTTAATGAATCTACTACGCATTTACACCTCACCATACGGCAATTAACTTATTTATCTTTGGTAATACGTGGCTTGCTTCATCAGAATTGTTGTCTTAAATGAGTAGGATTTTTAAAACAGGTTCACTACTCTATTTCGATAAAAGTCTTATTAACAATTTTCGATGACACTTTTCGTTTCGTTTGAACGATGGTTTTACTGTAAAGTTGTTGTCTCATTTTGTTTACCCTTTTAGCTATTTAAGCTGTAGCAGCAGTAGCTGTTTGACGAACTTGAAAAAGTAAAGTGCGTAACACTACTTATGCATGATTCTGGTAATACGAACGATCTTATGTAACTGAATAATTAATAAGTACTTAGTAAAAATCTTTGTACAACCAGCTCACTATGCACCCTTATATTTTCTTTGGACACGAGTTACCATGGTCTTCTCGGTTAGCGCCTAGGCGCGTGTGAATAACGATTATAGCTCAAAACAATTTAATTTCAATAACAATAATTAGAGTGAATGTTTATGTATTAATAAGAATGAAGGAAGCTTACTTCATGATCATTTATAGATATAGGCTAAAGGCACTAACATCTGTCAGTGCCTGATATTCCCCAATCACAAATTAGTAACGATTCACAAATAAATAATACGCGGTCTTGTGTCCGGTTTTTATGATTTAATTGTATTTATTGGACTTAGGTAATTGGTAGATGTATACTTTTTTCTGTTGCGAAAAGTATATCGCTGATGGCCGCAAATGGCCTTCACGCGATGGTCTTCGCGAAACCTGAGAAACACAGTGCTCTTGATAACCTGTGACGTAAAGATGTCAAGTCACAGAATACAATAACTTCATTATGTGAACTCTTTCGCCCGGAGCACAGCTATACCTTTTGTTAAGGTTGTTTTATACTTTTATGGAGGGTTATATTTTACAACCTATAACAGTTTTATTAAGAAATAGGTGTGAGATTGAACCACGTACACTATCTATACAAGGCTCTCTTAGATTTTGTTCTTTACGTCAATAATCTAAATAGTCCAGCCGTCTAGATTTAGACTAGATCTTGAGTGTAATTAAGTTTTGCTGTTCGCCCAACGAGTTTATCACATGCAAGACAGTATTCACGCAGATGGTGATAACGGACGCCTTCGCCGCACGATGACCATTTTGGGAAACTGGTACTAAGAGGCATTTGGTTAAGACGCGCGTGAAGTGTAGTTGGCAGTTGCCTTAGTGCACTGCAATGTATATTTATGTACTATAGCGACACGATAAAATACTAATTTTTTTGGCAATCTAAACCAAGAAAAAAAAATGCAGCTGAGACTGGGAATTACACAATAGTTACATTTTGCGTCTCAGTGATATAATTATAATATTTTGCGTGATAGAAATAAAGTCACTGCTCGCCAGATAAAAAAGTTAGTTGCATTATATTAAATTAAAATATCATCATCATCATGAACTTTAAAGGCAATATTGAAAAAATAATAATGTTTATCTGCCACTCACATAAGTTATGTAACTACATAAAAACGCATAATAATAATGAATACAGCAAGAAAAATAAGCAGTATGAGAAAAATAAAGGAAAAAATAAACGATCGAAATGTATTGGAATTATTATTTAAAAAAATTATTACTAAGATAAACTTAAACAACACTTAGAATATACTTAAGTATAATGAATCACGTCCCGTTTGCGAGCATAGTTTGTCTTAGCCACTTAAAGTATGAATGGACACCATTACATAGTGATTAACTTGTTATGACTCACTACAATGATCTTACTGTTATAGTAAAGTTGCAATCAAGTTTATTATTGTTCCACAATAAGTATCACGGAATACTATTATTTGTAATTGCTATGTTCGATTTATCGATACATAAATCCGAGAGATATTGATTTGAATTCTGCTTTGGTATGATAAAATAGCAGAAACTACAGTGTATATACTTATAAAAGTTCTAGAAAATGAGTGATGACAATGTTAAATATATCATTATCATTTACGCCATATGACATCCAATGTTAAACACAGCCCTTGGCCAAATGGTATCAAAATGGTATCTGTCGATCTTGACCAAAAGCTACCTTCATCCAGGAATTCTTTGCAACTTTAATCAGGTTGTCTCTCTTTAGTGGACACGACAAATTGGAAAACGCAGCCTAGGATATCTACAAAATCGCCTAGGTTTAATTATCCTATTCACTGAAATTCATAACATAAGCCTAAAGACCCTTCAATCGGCTGCGTGATGTGATTGTTATGGTGTTTTATTGATTGTCATTATTTTATAACACGGCATATAGAGTTGGAGGTCCCTCGGGAACTTTGGTGTCGTGCACGTCACCGGACATCTATCAGCAACGACAAGCCCGTTAAGTGCCAGCCCAGTGTTATCTCCCGGGTGCTAATGGCCACTCTCCCTGCGACGCAGTATAAACTCCCAATATCCGGTACGATTTGCCCCACCGAGGGAATTTTAAGTGGCCGCCTCTCGTAAAATTAACCGGACCTTAATGGCACTTTGAATGAATGAAAAGGAATTTTAAAATGCATTACCATTAAACAATTTTATGATGGCAACAAACGTACCTATATGTGCATGCGCACTGCCCGTTTATTGTCGCGAGGCCTTGATGTTGAAATAAAACCTCGTTTAAGCCGTGAACTTTTCTCGTCAGTGAATGCGCTGAAAGCACGTGTGAAGGGCGACACCGGTTGCGCGTCAGCGTGCCCTAATCGTGACGATTCCGTCAATCGTCACCGCTAATGGGATTCTGTCATCGTTTTAACGACGCCTCTAACTATAATCTATATATCGAGACTCGTCGCAGACACAGAGGGGACCATTGTCTAATGCTGTACAAATGTTGTTTTAGAATGAGTCAAACGCCTTTTTGGCTTTTTTGGTGGTTGACAGCAGACGTGCCATACTTAACGTGTCGACGCGATATCGACGGATTGTTGACGTTTCAGTAGGATACGAGGTGTCGGCGCCATTTGGATCGGATCGTGTGAAACAGAGGGCCCACTTAAAAAGATATCATGCTCGGTGTAAAAAACCCCAGTTTAAACAGTAGGGCGTGGGTGTCATAAATAAATAATACGCGGTCTTGTGTCCGGTTTTTATGATTTAATTGTATTTATTGGACTTAGGTAATTGGTAGATGTATACTTTTTTCTGTTGCGAAAAGTATATCGCTGATGGCCGCAAATGGCCTTCACGCGATGGTCTTCGCGAAACCTGAGAAACACAGTGCTCTTGATAACCTGTGACGTAAAGATGTCAAGTCACAGAATACAATAACTTCATTATGTGAACTCTTTCGCCCGGAGCACAGCTATACCTTTTGTTAAGGTTGTTTTATACTTTTATGGAGGTTTATATTTCAACCACCTATAACAGTTTCATTAAGAAATGGGGTGAGATTGAACACCACGTACACTAATCTATACAAGGCCTCCCTTAGATATTTGTTCTTTACGTCAATAATAATAAAATAGTCCAGCCCGTATACATAGATCTTAGTTAATTCAAGTTCGTTCGGCCCAACGACGTTTATCAACATGCCAAGACAAGTATTCAACGCAGATGGTGATTACGGACGCCTTCGCCGCACGATGACCATTTTGGGAAACTGGTACTAAGAGGCATTTGGTTAAGACGCGCGTGAAGTGTAGTTGGCAGTTGCCTTAGTGCACTGCAATGTATATTTATGTACTATAGCGACACGATAAAATACTAATTTTTTTGGCAATCTAAACCAAGAAAAAAAAATGCAGCTGAGACTGGGAATTATTTGCAGTGTAGTGACAAGGCAAAAGATAGTTACATTTTGCGTCTCAGTGATATAATTATAAATAATGATTTGCGTGATAGAAATAAAGTCACTGCTCGCCAGATTAAAAAGCTGGTTGCATTATATTAAATTAAAATATCCTCATCATCATGAACTTTAAAGGCAATATTGAAAAAAATGATAATGTTTATCTGCCACTCACATAAGTTATCTAATAATGAATACAGCAAGAAAAATAAGCAGGTAATGAGAAAAATAAAGGAAAAAATAAACGATAGAAATATATTAGAATTATTATCAAAAAAAAATATTACTAAGATAAACATAAACATCACTTAGAATATACTTAAGTATAATGAATCACGTCCCGTTTGCGAGCATAGTTTGTCTTAGCCACTTAAAGTATGAATGGCACCATTACATAGTGATTAACTTGTTATGACTCACTACAATGATCTTACTGTTATAGTAAAGTTGCAATCAAGTTTATTATTGTTCCACAATAAGTATCACGGAATACTATTATTTGTAATTGCTATGTTCGATTTATCGATACATAAATCCGAGATATTGATTTGAATTCTGCTTTGGTATGATAAAATAGCAGAAACAGTGTATACTTATAAAAGTTCTAGAAAATGAGTGATGACAATGTTAAATATATCATTATCATTTACGCCATATGACATCCAATGTTAAACACAGCCCTTGGCCAAATGGTATCAAAATGGTATCTGTCGATCTTGACCAAAAGCTACCTTCATCCAGGAATTCTTTGCAACTTTAATCAGGTTGCTTTAGTGGACACGACAAATTGGAAAACGCAGCCTAGGATATCTACAAAATCGCCTAGGTTTAATTATCCTATTCACTGAAATTCATAACATAAGCCTAAAGACCCTTCAATCGGCTGCGTGATGTGATTGTTATGGTGTTTTATTGATTGTCATTATTTTATAACACGGCATATAGAGTTGGAGGTCCCTCGGGAACTTTGGTGTCGTGCACGTCACCGGACATCTATCAGCAACGACAAGCCCGTTAAGTGCCAGCCCAGTGTTATCTCCCGGGTGCTAATGGCCACTCTCCCTGCGACGCAGTATAAACTCCCAATATCCGGTACGATTTGCCCCACCGAGGGAATTTTAAGTGGCCGCCTCTCGTAAAATTAACCGGACCTTAATGGCACTTTGAATGAATGAAAAGGAATTTTAAAATGCATTACCATTAAACAATTTTATGATGGCAACAAACGTACCTATATGTGCATGCGCACTGCCCGTTTATTGTCGCGAGGCCTTGATGTTGAAATAAAACCTCGTTTAAGCCGTGAACTTTTCTCGTCAGTGAATGCGCTGAAAGCACGTGTGAAGGGCGACACCGGTTGCGCGTCAGCGTGCCCTAATCGTGACGATTCCGTCAAATCGTCACCCGCTAATGGGATTCTGTCATCGTTTTAACGACGCCTCTAACTATAATCTATATATCGAGACTCGTCGCAGACACAGAGGGGACCATTGTCTAATGCTGTACAAATGTTGTTTTAGAATGAGTCAAACGCCTTTTTGGCTTTTTTGGTGGTTGACAGCAGACGTGCCATACTTAACGTGTCGACGCGATATCGACGGATTGTTGACGTTTCAGTAGGATACGAGGTGTCGGCGCCATTTGGATCGGATCGTGTGAAACAGGGGCCCACTTAAAAAGATATCATGCTCGGTGTAAAAAACCCCAGTTTAAACAGTAGGGCGTGGGTGTCATAAGACAGATGCACAGAATGGGCCGAGATGACCGTAGTTTAGTTAACTGCTAGCTTCCGCCTAACGAATGCTCACAATGTCTATGTGATGGTGGTAACCTGACATTTGAACTTATTACTGCAATTATTGCTTGGTCGAGCTAATACAACACAGTTTTTTCACACTCCAGATTATTGCTAGATTGTAATAGGGTTTTTAGATTTTACCAATAAAATTTGAAATCAGTAGTATTAAATGAAGACATAAAAATAGTTTTTAGTAAGCAAATCCGCATAACTTTATGACTTTTTAGTTAAACGTGTTATGAGTAAGAAAATTCATGAATAAAAATATAAATGCCTTCTAGGCAAGCCCACACATTAGTTCACATGGATATTACTATTAGTTCAAAGAAATCAGTGGTGGCTATGATTAACACATGTTCCCGGTACATTTTGTCAGAATCTATTTTTTTCAAGTGAACTGGCTCTTATGGTATTAAACGGAAGCAAAAAGTTAATATTAAATTTTTACATACTTTGTCATGTTTTCGTAAAATAGTAGTTTAATACTAGGAAGCTCGATAAGTAACTAACTACAAGATTTTTGTATTTTTATTTGAGACTAAATGTTACATGAAGCCTTGTTTGACCATACTCGATTAAAGTATAGAGCTAGTAAGAGCTATTATTTGATCTTTACAAGAAATAGTGCATGACTGATATATACGTAGACTGATAACAGGGATATCCCAAATTTCCCTTACAGGTTTTATCTCAAATCCCGCGGAAACATGCTTGATCTCCATAGCCGGTGCACTTGTATCTCCTCCCATATCCTGCGGAAGCGCGCGTGGATGTTGCGTCATCGGCCGGAAATAGACGCCCTCTGTGTCATCGAGTTACGTCATCGAACCCGTCATTTACCACTCAGTAATCACTACCATCATACAGCTAAGATATACAACTTATCATTATCACAACCATTATGGCGATCTAAAAGTGTCTTGACGATGCAACCGATGCAATCCCAAGTGTACCCCAAAAGCAGGATAACAAATTATTGAAAACAAAAACTAATGGGACGATCGATCACCCGTCGTCTTTAGACCCCGAGTAATTATTTCGAGCGGAAACAGCTCGGAGATAATACTGCGATTTATCCTGTTACAAGCCGTTTAAGTTTATTTGTTCCTTGCGCCCTTTTGCTCAACCTTTTTACCGCCCATTATAAATGAACATTTTGCTTTAGATATATATATGTACTAGCTTTTGCCCGCGGCTTCGCTCGCATTAAATTCGGGATAACACGGTACTTGCATTTATCACTATACATACGATTTCCCCTCCCTCCAACTTTGAAGGTTTCGGGGTCAATTTCAGATTTTTTTTTAGCAAAAAATATGTTATAGTGAGCTAACCTTAAAAGATAGACATATGCTGTCGCGGACTTTTTTGTAGACCATTAAAAGCAGAACAATACTCTCATACATGACTTTTGTGTAACTTTAACCGTTTACGCAGCGTACGCAGCGGAAGCTCCAAGTATGAAAAATACCCCGATTTTGAAACATTCTTCGTAGCGTGATCATATATAGCCTATAGCCTTCCTCGATAAATAAGCTATCTAACACTGAAAGAATTTTTCAAATCGAACCAGTAGTTCCTGAGATTAGCGCGTTCAAACAAACAAACAAACTCTTCAGCTTTATATATTAGTATATAGGTGAATTCGACGATTCATAATAAAAATGCTTAACGTCAACATTTACATATACATTATTTATGATCGCGGCAAACACTTAATCAGCGGCAGGAAGATGTTGGCTGTCCAATCAAAATATGGTAATGGTTTGGCGGATCCAACAGAATTCTCTTGCAGAATCAATTTGCCTCCCGTGATATTTATGGCCATGTTTCCCCAATTAACTGGCAATTCGGTGGCTTCGATTATTTCGCGCAAAATGTGCGGGCACCTCCCGCATCCGGTGATTACGTCTGGCGCATAATTTGTGATGCGCCTGCGCCGAACGCGGCCAAACTATGGCCGCTCTGGATTTTTGTTAGATAAAAAACGGAAGGGGTCGTCGTGGTCTGGTGCAGTGCACTTCGTTTACTTGTTGTTTGTTTTTAATGTCGAGTCTTTTGCACCTGCGCGCCTGTCTTTTTTTTGTTGTTTCGTACACGACTGCGTCGAGATGAGATTTTGCAAGGTGGGCTTTTTGCCATTACTTTTTGTAGTACAACATACCCGCATAATATGTAAATTACATGACTGGAATTTATTGGGTATTGGTGCACTGTATAATATTAATAATAAACAGCTTTGTTTTATGATCATTGTATACCATAGATTCTATGGAGTTTTCAAATACGTATATTGTTGCAGGATCGTCAAGTACCGCTGGTATCGTCGAGCGCGTGCCGGCGACCGGATGCGCCAGCGGCGACATAATGTGGCTTCTTGATGAGCCTAATCAACCTTATGAAGGTAATCTTATTTCTCACTTTGATAAACATTATCCCACCTAAAGAAATGACCTAAAATCTTGTCGTTTGAAATGTATTATTTAGATAAACCGCTTAATTTTTTATTCTTTTCTCTATTCCAGATTGCGAGCAATTGCTTTGCTTTCGATACTACAATGGCGAAGGTGAAGATTGTGTCGCAGAATCTCCGAATCTTCCATCAAGATTTAAAGTCGATCTTAAGAAATTACCCTCAAGACTCAAAGAGGGTATATCTAGGAAGCGAAGTGGTGATCATGTGTCGCCGTTTTCTTATAATAATGAAAGTTTCGAAATGAACTCAGAAAATCCACCTAGGATTGAGTTTGTACCGGGCCCAAGCCATGACATTAAACATCTCAGCGATAACGTCAACAAATGCTCAATTAGTGCTTTAGAAAATAATGGAAACAATTTTAATATGGAACAAACAAATTGTGATGCTAGTGAATCTCTAGTTAGTAGTTTTAGTAAAGAATCTCATTCTGTAAATAGTGAATCTCACAGTGCTATGGATTGTAAACCTACTTCATCTGGTGTGAAAAAGAAATGTCCTCCGCCAGTTGATACGGCTGGCCTCGCACTTAATGGCGTCAAAAAGAAATCTAAAATAAACAGTGGGTTTGAATCGCCAACCTCTCCAGGTACAGAGTATTATAAAATATGGTCACCAAAGAATCCTTGCAAGATAATGAAGTTTGTATATGACGTTGAAGGTGCGAGTATGCCAAGTGAAGCAGAAAAGTCGCCAGTTCCACCATTGCCACCGAGACAGTCGCACAAACCGCTCGAAAGAATGCACGCATTGTCGCCGCCTCAGGTACCGCGACATAGAAAACCAAAAAAACTAAGCAAACCTGAAGATACGTTTACTTTCGAATTGATAGATATAGATGAACAGTTTTTCACTGATAATAATATAACAAACTCGGCAGTGCTGCAAGGTGAAATAAATGATTTTAAGCCAGGTGAATTTTATTCTGGTAATCAGGTCGCTATGTCTTCCACGGCAAGCTTTTGGAGAGGAGGCCAAAATGTGGCGCCGTTAGCAACTCCTGAAACTGATGGCAGCTTATGCGACTCTACAGTTTCTTCCATGAAATTATCTAGGTTAGCTGAGGAAAAAGCGAAAGCTAAGTTTTTACCTGACGGTGCACCAGGTGTTAGTAATAAAAGTAATATTATGTTTATTAAAGAAATAGGTCCTGATAATTACATCACTACAACATTCGCTAGAAAAGACAAAACGAGTCCTCCTAAAGACGTAGTAGATGCCGCAAGTGTCACCCCGAATCATGCAAAGTCTGAAGAGAAGGCTCAAAGTAGTTTTTTGCATGATATTAGTAATCAGTCTGAATTTGAAGACGACAATAGGAATCAAATTGAAGAAAAAGAAATAATGTTCTTAAGGGGCACAAGCCTCTGACTCGGCAGAGTTCAGTGCGAGCTAATACCCCGACAATGATGACGGCATTCCTAAATTCATCGCATATTGACCCGCCAAATAGAGAGACTGACAATAGGAGTCCCAATGCTCCAAGTTCTTGTAACTCATCACCTTCCATGTCTCCAGTTGATGAATCGAATAACATGTTACCTAGTGTTGGTACAATGTTGATGAATAGGAAATATTCGTGCGAAGGCTCAACTCCAAAAC
Source organism: Leucinodes orbonalis (assembly GCA_019425675.1). NCBI lineage: Eukaryota > Metazoa > Arthropoda > Insecta > Lepidoptera > Crambidae > Leucinodes > Leucinodes orbonalis. The sequence continues at coordinate 92,673 of PQWD01005334.1, read as the reverse complement.
ATTCAAGTCTACCCAGGCATCTTTTGAAGAATCTCGGGTGTGAAGGAACGCCTAAGCATTCTCCTCATAAGTCTGCAAGTCAGGCGGAAAGCCCAGTGCGACCTCATCCGAGAGTTTTAACCAGAGTAGCTGCATTGGCCGGGGCGGCAGTCCCGCAGTGCCCTCCGACGCCTACGCATCACGCCCGGAGACCGCGCCCCATGCCTCCCCCAGATTTGCAACCGCCGCCTATTCAAAACGCTGAAAACAGGTTGCATGAAAACTTCGAAATGGTAGAGTTTACTAATGAACTGAGGACTTCGGAGATAAGATCTCCTAACCTTGAATTTATGAATAGTAATCATTTTACTATTGTTCACGCTGGGCCCCCGGAAGATGTTGTGTTCAGGAGACCAAGGCCTGTCGAAGACAGTGATGATAATGATAACGCTGTAGCGTCTCCGACGCCGTTGAGGCATATGGCTGGTATACGGTTGCCGTCGATTCCTGAACGAGCGTCAAGGCAAATGGCGTTGACGGGTGATTTTCCAGCCAATATGATTGGAGGGATTATTGAATGCGAGGAACCGTTACCTGCAGGTAAACCTACTTATATTCGTACAATCTTTTATACTTAAGTGTTCGTACTTATTGACGACCCGTATTGTTAAATTATTGAGAAGTCTGTCATTACACCAGGCGTTCCGGGTTCGATTCCCAGGTAGTATTAACATTTTTTGTGTATGAAAATGTCTGTTTGCCTTAGTCTGGTTGTATCTTCGTATTATAATAACTAAATTGAGGCTAGATGGTGCTTTGTGACTGTCGGTAGATATGTTTAATATGTGTTTTCTTACGAAGGTTGGGAAGCGCGCATGGATAGCCACGGTCGTGTGTTTTACATCAACCACATAAATCGGACAACGACATGGCAAAGGCCGGGCGTTAATGGAGCCGCCCCAAGATCACCCGCCCCAGAGGTGCAAAGAAGGCAACTCGATCGAAGGTTTGTTCAATATTCTCTATATGTCAAAGTAAATATCATCTCTTTATTTACATATTTCCAAAGTGATAAATAAAGCTCAGCAGTGGCAGTGGGCTGGTCACGTATGTCGCAGAACGGATGGCCGTTGGAGCAGACGAGTTCTGGAGTGACCGCGTCTTGGCAAGCGTATCGTAGGACCCTCCGGCCCGATGGACCGACGACATGCGAAAGGTCGCTGGTGGAGGCTGGATGAGAAAAGCGGAGGACCGGGATATCTGGCACAAAATGGGGGAGCCCTATGTCCAGCAGTCCACTGCTGGACTGCGATAGGTTGAATAGAAAATAAAGCTATTTTGTTAGCAACAATAGGAAACTTATTATCCTCGTGCAGGAATTTAATTTATTCAAATCTTATAATCAAGTCTGTAATGTGAACCCACGAATCCCGGATCACACAGCGATCTACACCGAACATTCTAAACACTATACTACAAAGCCCGTTAACCGTAGGATGAGAAAATTAAACGAAAGTGTTTAAATGAGATTTTGACTGACCCGTGAAATACCAACATAAAAAAAAGAATATTTTTATCGTTGTTTGAGAAGTTGTACTGTAGACGACCCATTTGGCGTTGCGGTTGAGACGTCGACTGCAACGCCAAGGGTTCCGGGTTCGATCCCCGGGCAGTACAAACATTTGTGTGCATGAACATGTCTGTTTGTAATAGTCTGGGTGTTTTATATGTATAATATGTATGGATTTACAAAAAAATATACATAAGTATGTTTATCCGTTGTTTAGTACCCATAATACAGGCTTCACGCTTAACTTGGGTCTAGATGGCGCTGTGTGAATGCCAGTGGACATTTATTTATTTATTATTATTATGTTGGCAGATACCAGTCGATCAGGCGTACGATGACGCGAAGCCAACTGGCTGAGGGAGGAGCCCCCTCCAGCGCCTGGGGCCCGACCGCCTGCGCCACACGCGCCTCACCCTGCCGCCGAGTTTCTGGCCAGACCGGACTTCTACTCCATACTGCATATGAACCAGGTACGAGTATGTCCGCTTTGTTACCAGTGCCCAGCAGTGTTACCTGTATACGTTTTACAGACTAGACATGGCCTATGCGTTCAGTGTGGCTAAATATAAAACATATTTTATCAAAATCGATTCAGCCATTTCGTGCCAGACGTGAAGAGGTAATAAACATAAACATTCACAAATATTCGCTTTTATAATGGTGTTAGTACCCGTGTGGCGACTTAGGTAACGTATTTCATGAATTAAATACTATTATTGGCTTAGGTCTAAGGCAGCTATAGTAAATATAGTTGCGTCGCATCTGCTGAAGACTTCCTTTTCCTTAAAACGGGTACTCGTCGACGGCCCATTCTATACTATACTTAGAGTTACAGTTACAGACGCAATAGATTTTATTTTGTATTTGGAATTCCTGCGGTTAATAGGTTAACCAAAACGAGTAAATTATTTACCCGATGCCGAGTGATATCGCCATTCATGTATACTCCTAACTCTAATTACGGGTTCACACCAACGTCTGATTCCCATAAGAGCGTAATTATTGCAGTTCTGACACATTAAAACTGCCAAATTATCGCGTTAAGTGGTGGTTTCACCTGGTTAACTCATTAGTGTGGCCCCAGCATAAAGTAGCAAAGAGTGTGTTGCCTTACCTGTAAAATGGAGAGGGACAAGGAAATATTGGGAGTGAAAGGAGGGTTTAAATCTCCGGTAACTTCACACACTGTCTTCTGTGAAGCCGTGGTATAACCGTGACCATTGCTAAAGCACATAAATTAATGTTCTGCCCACCAAAACGATGAAAACACTCAAAACTGTAATTAAATACCAAACTTTCTTATTTTACAGGAGGCGTCCTCTCTATACAACTGCAACTCGACACTAAAACACATGATATCGAAGATCCGCCGGGACACCGCGTCGTTTGACCGGTACCAGCACAACCGCGATCTGGTGGCCCTAGTCAATATGTTCAGCGAGAGCGAACGGGACCTACCATTGGGCTGGGATACTAAGCTAGATCGCAATGGAAAGGTAAGCGCTCCATCGTGTTAGCCACCGTAGCTGCTAGTTTATTTACTACCTTAATGCATTGACATAATTGACATAACTGGGACATCAAAATCAACTGGTGAATAAAAATATATGGCGAGCAGTGCTTTAAGAAAGCAGCAAATAAATAAACCGATATGTATTTTTTTAAGTTTAACGTTAAAGTTAAATCTTATAATACATCAGAAAAGCTGCGAGTCATCTGCGCATTGCACTGGTGTGCCTGGCGAAGCTGCGAACTGAGAAAATTTCATAGAAAAAGATGCGAGTACGAATGTTTTGTTAAGTTTTTTTAACTTTAGCCTCATTAAATTTGACACCTCTTTTCAAAGGATATTTGGCTAGATTAAAATTTAATTTGTCCTCCAGTATTATTCCAAAACATACCTAGCTTAGTTTTATGGAATAATTCAGATATGGATCTATTCGATATCATCATCATTATCAGCTCGTTATACGTCCCCACCGAAGGGCACGAGCCTACCCGTATAGGGCGTATAGGCCTAGTCGTCCACGCGGACCCAGTGCGGATTGGCCGACTTCACGCCTTCGAATTTCTTCTTAGACGTGCTCAGGTTTCCTCACAATGTTTACCATCACCGTAAGAGCGTCGGATAAACTTACATATAATTTCGAAAATTTGAAAAGATGTTAAGACATTGGTATGTGGAGGGATCTGTACCTGCACAGTCCAAATGGGAAGGCCATACATGAATAGTCCACACTAATGAGCCACCGACGTTCACTTCGATACGCTTTTGAAGGTAATCGAAGTCAATGAGTTTAGTAACATGTAAGTTATATGCTAGCTAGGTAAGTACAGTTGGTCGGTTGTCGACAGCGTTTCTTCGTGGACCACGTGATGCGTCGAACTACATTCATCGACCCGAGGCTGCCTCGGGCGCCTCAGGCCGGGCCATTCTCACCGCTGTTGCCGCAGCGTCGCCGGCACGTGTTGCCCGAACAGGTGCTATCACGCGATTGAACGTATTCGTAGTAGTTTTTGGTAGTTTGGTATAAAATGGTGTTGAATTGGAGCTTTTGGAGTATGATTGTCAACGTTTGGTTTTTTCGTTACTCTGTTATTATAACGTTAATTTAATTCTTTAATTGTATTTTTTTAAATAAAATCAATGTAAGGGATGTGTCTTGTTTTTTTATAAAAGCAGCTTTGATGAAAATATATATATAAAATATAGCCTTTTGGCATACCTTTTATTTTTATTATGCTACGTTCCTACATAATAAAAAAGGATTTTCGTATCTCAGTGGTAAAATAAGAGTAAATTCGTTAAAAATGTAGGTATTCTATTCTTAATATGCAAGAAATTAGAGTTTGTATTTGAATAGTAAAATAATTTATCTATTATGGAAAATTCATAAATATGCTATTTGTACTATGCTGATCGTTTTATCACCTTTAAAGGGCGTACTCATTGGGCTTCATGTTTGTGAACCATCTTATCATTTCTCGTTATGCATTTTGTCTTTTCATTTCTGGTTTTTGATTCTTATTTCTTTCGGTTTCCCAGCATGTTTTATTGTTGTGTGCGTTTCGTTGTCTCTTATGTGTTGGTTTTGTTCTGTTGGGCGTATTTGGTTTGCATCCCGCTTCTTGTGTTGTCATTGTTTTTTTTATAATAGTACTTGTTATTATGTTATTGGTCAAATATTATATTAATTTGTCACAGGCCCCTACACCACCGCCTCGTCCACCGATCTCGGCGGCTGATGCGGCTGTGCAGGCTGTCAGCACGCAGCAGGAGATACCAGTGGCTTATAATGATAAGGTGATTATTACAATAATCTATATTAGACTTTTCGCGTCCATCCATAACGCCCAAGGTTGGACTAAGTTTCTCACCACATCAACATTAATCGACCTATAAAAGTAGTGCCGAGGGATACAAGCCTTCCCACACAGCAAAGCTATGGGCAGATTGGATCATAGTCCATCACGTGGGCCCAGTGTGGATTTGTAGGCGTTGAAGTGGTAGTCGTTAACACCTGGATAGTTTACTACGTAAACAAGGCCTAACATGCCCTCCGAAGCACGGAATCATCCTACTTTTTGGACAATCGGGTAATTCAGCTTGCAGTATCCTAATCTATAATGATGTATCCCCGAGGGTTACTACAGTCCCGAAATATATGACAATCCTATTTGACGCGACGATATTTGGCACTGCGGTGATTCCTAAATAGATGAACCAGTACCGAGTCTACCACTTATTTATTTTATAACATAGGTAGGCAAATGAGCATGCGGCTTACCAGATAGAAAAAGTTATCGCCGCCTATGGACATTTGCAATAATTATATAACAATACCCTCTCTTTTTGAAGGACGCCAGGTCATATCGTTCGGGAAAAGTTTCCGATGGTAATTGATTCCACAAATTAATCGAACGTGGCAAAAAATGTCGACTTATACGAACTGTGGAAGATCTCCAAGCCTATGTTCTGTTGACGATCTGATCTGTTGACGACTCTTAATATGATTATGTGATTAATATATGATTTTGTGTTGCGATCTTAGATATACGATAAACAAACTAGATGCAAAATCGTGAAGAAATATCGACCAAAAAATTACCGAACCGAAAATTACCGAAAACCCGAATTACCAAACATAGGTTGATCTATTGTTATATTTATAGCATTAAATGTTGACCTAGGGGCGTCAATAAAAAGGGTATTCAAAATCAAAAGCACGAGCATACTACTCTGTCGCAATGACATATAGCGAGCGACGTGATTAAATGAAAATTCTTCCCAACTGACGCGATGGGCAGACATTTGCCGCGGACGCTTTTTGAGTGGGATATTGCATATAGACAGTTTATTGGTTATCTAAGGTTGCGATATATGAATTAATAGATCTTTTTCATAATATTGTACGGTGGCAGGCAGTGTTTCCACATTGAAGGGAAGTTCCCCTTTTGAGGGGAAATTAGGGTTCAGAGGGGAAGAAAAAGGGGTAAAATATGAAAGGGGGAAATCATGGGTAATATGTACCCTATAGTATTGCGGAAAAATTCGGAACTATTTTTTTAACCATCGCGTACTAGCGTGTAACCGTATTCAAGAAACAGTACAGGTGGCGTACTTACCCTTATTTCTGTTCCGTTTAGGGCCATAAATACAATTCTTGGCTAAAATGATGTGTTGATTGCGTGAACTGTCTTTGAATTAGAAGTGAGTATACAGCCCCAAGTTTCATATATTACAGATAAGGCTATAAATAAAATATGAACATATATAACAATTATATTTTATTTATGCTTAGTTTTTTTTTAGAGCGGGCCTCTGGGGATACTATAGTCAGGGCTATTACTAATTCCAAAATTAAAAACTAAAGCAGGAAAAGAAATTGAGGGGAAAAATGTCTCAGGACGGGGAAATCAGAATGGAGACGTGGGGAATGGAAATTATTAAAGTGGAAACACTGGTGGCAGGTGGTGGCGTTCCTCCGGCAGCCGAACATAATGTCGATACTGCGCGAGCGGTGTGGGACACCGGGCGGGGGCGCGTCGTTGCGGGACAAGGTGCACGCGGTCCGCGCGGGGGGTGCGCCCGCACTAGCCAGGATGCAACACGACGTGCAGCTCACATGCATGCTCAGGTATGCTACATTTTTTTAAGGTTACGAAGTGAACGGTCCGGACCACAGATTTCCCAATGCAGGAGATGGGGCAAGCCGCGTTTAAAGTGCGACAACTGTAAGGTCAACGAGCATACACTGGCTACCAGTTTACGCTCTGTGAGACGATTCAAGACGCACGAATATTAGAAGAAATTACCATTTTTTTCCAAAATGCTATCCTGTGCAATTGTAACATGCCATCATCGCAATGAATCAGTAAATTTACCAAGAAATATAATAACTTTTCACAGGTAAGAACCGAAAAGAAATTGCGACACTGGGACTGCCTATAAACTTGGCGGCTTGTCCAGTCTAACGTATATTCTGATGTCTGTGGTCCGGACGCTCACCTGATGGTCAGTGATACACCTGACATGACAGAACGGCATTAAATATAATAAATAAGTATCCACTCACATTCACACAGCGCCATCTAGCCCTAAACTAAACAACGGATAAACATACTTTTACATTTTTTTTGTAAATACATAAATATAATACGTACAAAACACCCAGACCATTACAAACAGACATGTTGATGCACACAAATGTTTGTACTGCCCGGGGATCGATCCCGGTACCCTTGATGTAGCAGCCGACGTCTCAACCGCAACACCAAATGAGTCGTCAAATATTGAAGAAGACCAATAACTAAATATACCTTAACAACAAGTGACACTTGTCATTTGAGCGGTGAAGAAACGGCCATCTGCGGCTATTAGACACATATAGAAAACCGCGTTGGCGAGGATGCAGCACGACGTGCAGCTTACATGCATGCTCAGGTATGCTACATTTTCCGTAACCCAAATGGCAAAAATCGGGAACATTCGTCAAGTCAGTCTTTCTGTCCGTCCGGATGTCACACCCTTTTATCTCCGAAACTTTAAACACTACACTATTCAAACTTTGGTAGTATATGTGTTCTGTGAACCGCAATTAGGTTTTAATAAGAAACTTGAAAAGAAGAATTGTTTTGGAGTTCCCCTTACATTTAACTGAACTCAAAAAATTTTTTTTTCGTCGTACCGCCCTTGTTTGGTATCAATATGTAGATCTTAAAAAATGATATCGAGGATTCTTATATATTTTTTTTACAAATTAAATAGTTTGCGCGAAATACACTTCCATAGTTGAAAAAAGTGTGTACAGTAAGTAATAGTTATTGTTCTCCATCAATGCGGCACTGCGCTTGTCTCCCGAGATAACAGATGTTAGGTCTCTTATACCCGGTAGTTTTACTTACGGCACATGAATATACCTTAACGCTGAGAGACATCTGCCAATTGCGCTGTGAAGCAAAGGCTATCAGCAGCCAATAAACACATACAGACGTACCTACTACATACATTTATATATACTAAATATACACTGACATTCACACAGTGCCATCTAGCGCTAAGATAAGTGTGAAACTTGTGTTATGGGTACTAAACAACGTATAACCATAGTTGGTGCAATAAATAAATGTCCACCGACATTCCTGTAGCGCCATTGGGGCTACCCAAGTTAGTATGAAACTTGTGTTGTATTATGGGTACCAATTTTAACAAATAGAAAAAAAATGAAATAGAATATGTTTTTTCAAAATGACCCTACCCAGCGTATTCTGGTGTGTGTTTTTAAAAGTATAATGTTAGAATTTATAATAATTACTAATATATATATATTTAATCTGTGAAGAGGCAAACCGTAACAATATACCTTGTCGCGAAAACAGCGACATCTATTTATTTTTCAAGTATTTACTAATTTGATAAATTATCGCTAGATGGCACCACTTGATGGCGTTTGACCTTGCAAAAACACAATGTTAATTAGTTTTTTAATTGATAATAGTTTTAATTTGTTTCAATTAGCCCGTTGTAATATATCGAACAATAAATGCAACTTTTAGTACATGTTTGTTTTGCAAATTGGGCGTATTTACGAAGCGGAATTTTACTATCCACGTGGGTTAAACCACATGGTAATGTTGACATCGTAATAGGTGTACCGCACACTTGCGCCATCTAGTGTAAGCGTTGAAAACAATTATTGCATCAAATGACAACAGATGTCGCTACGTTACGCATTTGCTTTCTATTGGAGTAATACGTAAATACATTGGGCGACGACAAAGTATCAGATATCATAATATTTTTAGTAATTAGGCCAATTTGTAACAATGTAATGACGCCATTTTAGATAAGTAAATGTTTTTTGTCATTACTAGCATTAGCTAAACGTATTTGTATTGGTATTAGTAATTACCGGTCGGGCACTTGACAAAATAAATTGTTATAAATATTGGCAGAGTTCCCAGCTTTCAGAACTGAACTGGGGCTTTTTTTATCAATTCTAACAAGATTATGTATACCTTCGTAGTATGGGCAGTGTTGCTGTCTTTATCACTTTGCTATCTTTATCACTTTTTAGTATAGGTGAAGTCCTTTTTTAACGATTAGCCTGAAAAGAGCAATCTAGCTCTTTTACACTGTCTTGAAAATATTACCAAATTATGAAGTTTTCGACATGTAACAAGTACTTTTTATACTATTTCATCGTTCATGATGACGTATTTTTAAGACCCTCTAAAAAAAGCGGCTTCATTACATGATAATTTCAGCATTTTGAGAACAAAAAACTTTTGATGCTAAATCTAGCCCCTTTTTACTTCTCAAAAAGCCTTTTTTCTAAAACTAAGGTGGCAACACTGTGTATGGTGCCGTATTTACTGAAATATGACCAATTTTGCTCCCAATCAACTTTGCTATATAGTAAATAGTTTTAAAATAAATATCCTGGTACAGTTAAATAATACATATCCATCAACGTTCACACAGCGCCATCTAGCCCCAAACTAAGCATTTTACCTTGCAATATGGTGACTTAACAACTGATAAACAAACATATTTATATTCATTTTTAAAAAATACCAAGCTATTATGCATAGAAACACCAGACTTATACAAACAGACATTTCCACGCACACAAATAATAATAACGTTTATTTCTAAACGTTTGTATTGTCCGGGGATCGAATCTGGAATCTTTGGTGTGATAGCCGACATCTCAACCATTACACCAGATGGGTTGTCATGGATAGGACGAGTAGCAGCTTATTGTCTTTATAAAAAGATAAATATGTATAATGAATCAAAATATCCAAGGCAACCTGACCGTCACATCTGAACTGTTTCTGCAAACCACCAATCAGACACGCAGACCCCAAATTAAATGTCCATATCGCATTTGGACCGTTTCGTTCGCATGCCCTAGTTCGCATGTTGATAACCGTTCATTTTGTCTCTCTTTGCACAGTTTATAGAATTTTTAGGGTTCCGTACGCAAAGGGTAAAAACGGGGCTCTATTACTAAGACTTTGATGTCTGTAAGTCCGTTTGACTGTCACCAGCACCGATTTACGATCTTCAGGTTATAAACCTGTGGTCACCAGCCTATATGTATCTAGCTGGCTAGACAGTTAAAATTTTCACTAATATTTTATTTTTGTTGCCGCCCGCTACGGCTACAAATACTAAAAAGAATATTATTTGTTTAATCCTATACAACAAACGTTATTTTTGCCCTTTTCTGTTCGATATCAATAATGCAAGTAGGTACTTGAAATATTCACAAAATATTTAGTTGTATTTTCACTTTGCGCGGTCTTGACATACTTCTCTAGCTTCATTCACTTCCATCAATCTTTGCATACAAACTCTCTTATTCGTCCTGATTGATATAAATATATTTTTTCAAATGTCCCTTAATATCTGGCGCAAAACGGGGGAGACCTATGTCCAGCAGTGGGCTTCAACAGGTTGAAGAGAAGAAGAATTTAATTTTTTATACTGGCTCTCATACAATAAAAGTTATTGTTTACCTACTGTTGTTTACCGAAATAGTACGGAACACGTGCGCGAGCCCGATTCGCACTTGGCTGGTGTATTTTGTTTTAATAATGTGATATATAACAACGTACTTATGTGTAAGATAATTTGTCATTGTAACGATAAAATGGCGGTTGGCCAGACGTATGAGCTATCATGGTTCCGGCGACTTGACATTGGCTATTTTAAACTATCGTATGATTTACGTGTTCTCAAATGGAGAAATATTCTGTGCATATAGATACCTATATGGATTAAGTTAGGGAAATATAATCTATAGCTAATATCGGGCTGCAGAGCATTTTTCTTTGTAATTTGGTTATGTTTGAAGCTCTAATAACGAGCTACTAACAAGATGGGAAGTCTGATCTTTAAGAATATATTCACTTAAAATGAATATGTAGTAATCACTAATCACTTGTAAAAAAACTTTATTATCTCTTATTAACATAAATGTTAAGCTCAAATGCTAAAAAAAGCTGATTCTACATATGTATTGTAAAATTAACTTATAGGCTTGTTTTTTCATTTTATTTAAAATTTAACCTTATCAATAAAGAATTTTAGTATTCTTTATTCTATCCCTTCGAAGAGATGTATTGACATCTGTCAGGGTACGTAAACCTGATATTTGACTTCTACATTTTCAGATAAAGATATCCTTTAATTTTTGTATATATTTAATAATAATTGGTTTAATAGATTCATAACCTAATGAGTATAAATTATAGGTTCATAATACAAAAAAAGACAAACGAATAAAGTTAATGTTCATAATAAGTAACAATTAGCGTATTCGAATCCGATAAGTCTTTTATTTTTCTCCGTAATAATTCATCATCATCAGCTCATTAAACGTCCCCACCGAGGGGCACGAGCCTACTCGTATAGGGTGATTAGGCCTTAGTCGTCCACGTGGGCCCAGTGCGGATTGGACGACTACACACACAACCTTCGAATCTCTTCGCAGGCGTGCATGAGGTTTCCTCACGATGTTTTTCCTTCACCGTAAGAGCGTCGGATAACGTACATATATTTTCGAAAATTCGAAAACTCATTGGTACGTGTCGGGATTTGAACCTCAGCCCTCCTGGTAGGAAGGCGACAGACCACACCATTGAGCCACCGACGCTCACCGTAATAATTGGATCATGATTATTATAATATTTATTCTATGTATCGAGCAATAAAAATCAAATAACAAACTAATTTTATTTCTATATTTCTTATACATAATTATAATAGTACGCAATGTCACGTAATCCAGACAAGTGTTTGTGTAAATTATGTTTTAATGACATAATAGATCGTCCAATTCGCACGCGGTGCGTACGCGCAGAGTCCAATTACACGGCATTACGCCAATGACACCGGGCTAAATTATAGGTTTTACCAGTGAACGGACTAGCAGTAGGTTTGTGAGCTAATGCTTTTAACTAGGGAAAATCGACGGTTGATTTATCGACTGTTTTGCTGTACACGTCCTCGAATGGACAGACGACGTAGTGAAAGAAGTGAGAGCCGATGGTTTTAAATGCAGACTATCTGAACGTGTGGAAGTCTTTGTTGTAGGACATTTGAGGGCTTTAGTGATAATGACCTTTATCATAATCAGCAAACAGTCCTTTGTTAAAATAGCCCTTCCACAGCGAATCTCGAGGGGTCAGGGGTGGGGGGTTATTTTTAAACATTATTTATTTTTAGGTCACACCGTGACCGTGATAATTATAATTATTATTATTCCCGTGTATAACGCTCAGTAGTTTTAAGTGCGTTGTATGTAGGACATGATGTTTATAGATCTGATGTTATCCCTAACATTTGTGAGTAACATGAGAAACATTGTTGGGAAATTGTTAATATTCATTCGGCGCTTGTGCATATAATATCTGTCACCGTTAAGACGATAGTTTAGGGCCCGTGCGTTGCGTGCCTTAGTAGCTATATTAGTCTTGTAAACTTTAAGGTGGACGTACACTTATCCGAACCGAACGCGGTGAACGAGTCGAACAAAACGAATTTTAGAATCCTGTATATGAATTCATATTCAGGATTCTAAAATTCGTTTCGTTTGACTCGTTTACTAGTGGAAGGCTTTATAATATATTGTCAATGTGGAAACCTATGCACTTACTCACTAACCTTATCATTATCAGTGCAGTCATTACGCAAATTGGCGGAGAAAAGCAAAGACTCATATAATCTTTGGACAAAAGCTTCATTATTGATATAAATAATAATATTAAGTTGTCTGATGCGGACATTTGAACTTTATCCATTCGTACATATAATTTTTCTTACTTAAAATATTTTTCAGTCAGTTACATGTTATGTTCAGGTAAAAATAAAAAAAATACATATTAATTACATGCTTCTGAGAGAGACTCATGCATTGCATATCCTCAAGGACGCTTTTATTAGACACAATTTTAGCAATTTCTTTTTGATTAGTTTAGGTATTCTCTTTTTTATTCTCGCCATAAAACGTATGTACAATCATGCCGTATAAACATTGTGTAACAAAAATATGTATTTAGGAAGCTATTCTATAACAAACCAGGGAAATATTTTATGTTGTTTTGAGTCACTTTTATTCTATGAATGTGACACGTTGACATTCACACCGCAGTCCGGTTACCGTTGCACTTTACTGTTTGTTGTTGTGTAATTTTGCACATAGATCCTTATCTATTTACGTGGTGTGTCGATGTATGTCAGAATTTAAAGTCACACGCGGACAAAGCAAGTTGATACAAAAAGTAAATACAAACTTTTGTCTTAAAAATTGTGAATATTTTCAACCAAAATCATGAATGTTTATTATTGTGATAACTAGATAAACATTTTAGTGTAACTTATAACAAATTTTAACAGTACAATATGTGTTATTATATTTAAAATTTAATGAGCTGATGATGATGATATAGTGAATATATTAACACTTCTGCTGATGATCTAACTAGACTTTAAATAAGATTCAAGAAAGGTCCGTTATATTTATGTATTTAGTCACAGCTTTGTCTTTCGAGTCCTGATACAACCTTCACTGACCGTGGTGTCGATTCCCAAACTAAACCCGCTCTGTTCTACGGCCAGCTGTGGTCAAATCCAGTCAATCAATTATGTATACCTAGTATTAGTGAATATTATTAAAAAAAGGCTTCATTTGTTTCAATTAATGACTTATTTCTAAATCGTGGGAATATCTTTTTAAGCATGAAATTGCCTGTAACAGGATACACCGCTTTCTCAAGTTTTGCCGACTAAAGTTATTAGACTAAAGACTATATTATTATTATTATTTACTACAAAGAAGTTTCGAAACTGAATGTAATATAGCTTCGATATTTCTTAATAGATACCACTTATGTTGTTAAAATCTCGCTCGCTGTCAAATTGACGGCGCAAACAAGAGACAATCGCGTCGCGTCATCTGCGACCATCAGCGGCAACAGACGCTACTGTTTACAAATCCTTGTGTCGGTTTGTACAGCCCGAACTATAGAAACTCAAGGTCGGAGCCTATAATGGAAATTAGCTGCAGTACACAATACAAACAATAACATGTGTGCCTCTTTAAATATTTTCCTAATTGGACACAAATATGGCACGAAACTGTGTTAGCGACGTATACACAATATGTATACATATCGCATATTGAAACCAAAAATGGCATTATACAAAGATATTGGTGCTTTTGTTAAGTATACATAAAAATAAAACACTTTTTTATTTTAATTGTGGTATTACAAATACAATTAATAATAAATACTTAATCTCAATTTATAGTCGAGATATGATCATAAGAATAATTCACCATTATCAGCCTATAACAACCCACTGCAGGGCACAGGCCCTTCCTACACAGAATAGCCATGGGAAATTGGGCCGTAGGTAAAGTAACCCACCACGAAAGCCCAATGCAGATTGTTGGGTTTTAAGTCTAACTGCCATCCTAAGATTGTATCCATATAGCCGGAAACGACGGCTGTACCCTCCAAGGCACAGATAAATTATTTTCGGACAGATAATTCAGTCTACAATGTCCTACTAACCAAACAAAAAAAAAATCTCACAAAAAGATATTTATCATCATCATCAGCTCATTGAACGTCCCCACCGAGGGGACGAGCCTACCCGTATAGGGTGATTAGGCCTTAGTCGTCCACGCGGGCCTAGTGCGGGTCGGACGACATCACGCACAACCTTTGAATCTCTTAGCAGCCGTGCGCAGGTTTCCTCACGATGTCTTCCTTCACCGTAAGAGCGTCGGATAACGTACATATGTTTTTCGAAAATTCGAAAACACATTGGTGCGTAGCGGGATTTGAATCTCGGCCCTCCCGGTAGGCGACAGTCCACACCATTGAGCCACCGACGCTTTAGGTATTTATAAATTTTCAAAACTACTATACCGAAAATTTTATTGTATTTTTATTTTTATTGTATTTTTATTTTTATTGTAACATTAATGTTTGTATGACATAATTTGAGCGGGCTCGAGATAAAGATCGTTCCGGTTATAGTGCCTTATTGTGTACAATATTATCGTCCGAATAATCTACAAAACGGTTGCAATTATTTATAAGGGTTATCTAACGAGCGATTTAATTCACTTATGTTAATTATTTGTTTATAATGTATGAACATTGAATCATCAATCATGTTGATAACGGACTATAGAGTGCATCTGATATTGTTTACGATAGAAAAAGGTAATAGGAGTTTGTTTAAAAATATCACAAGTCAAGTAACCTCTAGGTATTTGTTTAACGAGTTTTATAGCCGAGTTTTGGCCGGAGTGATGAGCAAAATCTCCTGTTGCTCTGTGTTTCAAACGGGACGTGAAGACGTTGGTTGTGGCTACTGCCTTTGCATTATAGGTAGTTGTTGTTTGCATTATTGGGCCTGCATCACGAGTTAGGGTTCAATCTCTTCATTCGTGGACGTGAAGTTTAGTTAAGAAGTATCAATTATTTAGTATATTTTGATGAAAAAATAATTAATCCCTATCGTTATGACTGAAGTCATAACGATAGGGATTATTATATGAGATCCTAGTTGTGGAAACTACTTAACTTCAGTCATTGTTATGCCCATGACGGAGCAAATAGAAGCTTATTGCCATGCCAGACATCTTGTATTTGCTCCATTATTACGAATAATAAAACCTTATAGAAAATACACAGACATAAATCTAACGATTTTTTAAATATTTAGTGGTGATTCGAACTCACGAATGCACCATTGCATTTGCATCATCATTATTACAGTGTTATATATCTACTGCTGAACGAAGGCTCTAATGATTTCCACGCGGTCCGATCCCTAGCAGTTGACATCCATCTGCTACCCGCCACCATAACCAGGTCATCCGACTTTTGGTTGGGGTTCGGCCTACGTTTCCCGTTACGTGGACGCCACTCAAGAACCTTTCCACCCCATCTGTTCCACGCATTATATGCCCTGCCTACTGCCTAATCCAATGGGCTATGTCGATCACCCTAGTTTTCCTACGGATATCCTCGTTTCGTATCTAATCGCGCAGGGAAACACCTGACCTAGCCCACTCCATAGCACGCTGAGCAACTTTGAGCCTATTGAAGAGGTATTTGCATTGCAATGCATTATTCGCCTGCACAATTTTATCGTGTTTAAGACCTATACACAACTGTACCCTAAATTTTAAAGGTTATCCAAGATATTAAACACAAAGTTGCATATGAAAATATATAAAAAAATAACCAAAGGATCACGGCTTTAGCCGCAAAAGTTATGGCCATGACAGCTGACATAATTCATTAACACAATTTCGGACCAGTTGGAATAATTTTATTCTTTACATGTTACCAAAGTTAATTAGGCACGTTTCTAAGAAGTTCGCTCTATTATGAATACGAATGTTCTCGGTATCAACGTCGGTATGCGACCGGAATTCTCGTAACTTGACGGGACGTATGCCTTTTTTATTCAATCTTATTTTTGTATGAGCGATAGACACTCAAACGTGATGTGTGTGAGAAAGATGCTTTTTTATGTTATAAGTGAGCGGGACGGTCAGTGTGCCCACGTTGTGGTAAGTGATACGCCTGACCATGACAGAAGAAGTAATGTTTGAAATTCGTAGGCGTGCGCAGGTCTCATTACGATGTTTTCCTTCACCGTAAGAGCGTCGGCAAAACGTACATATTATTTCGAAAATCTGAAAATACATTGGTACGTGGCGGGATTTAAACCTGCACCCTCCAGATCGGAAAGTAATATTCCAAACCAATGAGCCACTGACGCCTATATTCTTCTGTAATGAAACAATTTTTTTGGAAAACCAAATTAAGTATCAAATTTTATTTTTGTTTGCAACAGAATACTGCAGTTGATAAGTTGTTTTTGCAACTCAACAATCGAATTAACTCATAGCAATTATGAGAATTTCACACAAGCGGGCACCCAACTTTCCAAGTGGTTTTTGCACAAACGAGATTAATTGCAAAGTGAAATGAGTTACACTGAAAGTGGACCCGATTACCATTTGTTTGATTGTCAGAGCGAGGAAATATGAGTGTCGGTTGTCCGCTGAACTGAATTCGTTTTCACTTTTATCTAGTGTTATGAATGTTTTTGTGTGGGAAAAATATGTTTGGGTCGTCTACGAGCTGATTGTTGTTTGTCAATTATAACGTATTTGCGGTGAAGTTTTAATGCGCTACATACATAAGAGCTACCTACTTTTAGTTTTGATTGCCTTAACTATAAAGAAAATGTATGAAAAAGTTTGCAAATAAGTATTGCTCGTCTATAAGTAGCAATTGTCGTCTAATTATATTATACGAGTAAATATTCTATACTTAGCAATGTTTAAATCCAGATTTGTGCTTTTACTTGTTGAATTTATATATTATTTTGTAATTTATTATAGATTTCGTATGTGCAGTAGACCGTATCCATTTTTAAAAATCTAGGTTAGGCAAGTTAATCGATTCACATATATACAAGTAGTCTCACTTATGTTTACCCTTTTTAACATTTAATGATTTACGAATGGAAAATACAATTACTTTTAATTATATAAGATTACATGCAAATGTAAAGGTTTCATATTTCCTATTTCGACTATACATTTCCGCATTAATTAAAAGTTGCATACGTGATACGGTACAATGCCTTATTCGTATTAGACGTTAGTCACTGACGGCTTGTATAATTGCATGGGTGGTCTACAGAGTAAGAAGCATCTTGGTATGCAGCGGAAAGATACATCGGAATAATGTCGTCAAAGGATTGATACAATTGAGTGCAATGTAAAAAAATGTTCTAGCATAAAATAAAGCTATAATTTTAAATCAAAATTAATGATCATCCAGCTCACACGGCCATGGTCCGACAAATGAANCTAATAAGCATAAGCTAGCACAGCATCGATGCAGTCAGCTGCTTCTGGTAAACTTAATCTGGTATCGCGTACTTAACTCAGTATAGTTGCAGCAGATGGTAGTATGTCTGGTTTATCTTTCACACGCCTTTGGCACCTGTCAATGGCTAAGAAAAAGTGTGAATTCCAAAGAGTTAGGTCACCAACTCAAGCTACTAGTTTGTGAAAGACACGCTTCAACATGTGTCATTAAAAATAGACTTCTAATAATATATATATTTTTTAATTGAAACATATTTACCTCGTTTTATAATGTTTTCCTTTATGATTAGCAAACTAACCAAGTAACCAAGTAACCAAGAGATTAGAGAGAAAGTTTTGAAAATAAAAAACACCTAGTAATTATCAAATCAAAAGAAATTATCAAAAGGAATATCTTCAACATTATTATGTTTTCTAGTATATTTTTCAAAAGCTGTTCTATAATATTATCCATCCATCCACGCGATAACTTTCAACGTTATTTTACATGAATCATTTTAGTACACGGATAAATATAATAATAAAACATTAAAAAATGACGTACCTTTTTCTTAAAAATCCTGAGTGTGTCCTGTGGGTGAAAACATAAGATGTTTTTTACAATTTTAGCGTGTTTAGATGACGAAAATATTAAGTAACATTAATTTTGAGTTTCACCAACTAGAGACGCACGTGGTGTCCAATCTCTTGTGTAGAGTTCGTGATAGCCGATAAAAAGTACCTACACGCTCCCTTCTGTAAGAAATAAATTTGTGGATTATAAACATTCCAGTTGCAAAATAAACTTTATAGAATCCCCGGCAGTGACTATATAGGTTTTATACGGGTACGAATATGACATTGTGATTTTTATTTATCAAACTCAGAGCAACGCAGTACTAAAAATGTATCTACTATGTGTTCCGTAAAAGCAATACAAACCATACATTAATACTCAACTTATTTATAATGTTGCCGAACATATTCTTCATTATTTAATTACAGATAGTCGCTGACGTGTTTGCTTTTATGAGGTCTTCTAGATGTCTATGAAAGGTTTCCACATATTAAGGTTCCTTAGCAAAGAAGTGAACTACCCATGTTTGGAACCCTGCTATAAGCGGATTGTCGTGGCTGCGAAATAGACTCAGACACATACCTGAGAACGGGCGGAGTTTGACGTAAGTAATTTTTTTTTAAAGTGACTTCATGTTCCATTTAGGTTATGTTCTTCAGAAATTGAAATTTCTGTCGATACGAATACGGGAAACATATAAAGTTGATCATTAAAAAGGCAGGTAGTTCTAATGTAACTAATAAATTAATGTTGTTATTTATCTATCCAATTCGATATTGTAGTAAATATAAGTTAGTCTGCATGTCTCAGATTAATATTTTCCTTTTACGACTGCTGGACGAATATCTATAAAAAATTGTAATAGTTCAGTACTTACTTTTATAATTTCTTTCAGTTTATATCGTTTATAAACTCTATTTATGGTAAGTATGACTTATTTTGAAAACACATTTTCAGTCCATCATATTCGGCTATATGGATCATGTTATTGGAACACTTGATTTGAACCAGCCTTAAACGAAACAGCCACAGAGAGCTTACTCGTCAGGAATTATTACAATTTGCGTGTAACATTGGTCATAAGAAATGTGTGGAGGATGCTCTTTCAGAAGTTTAATGACATGAAAAACGGTGCCTGGTAAGATTAATGACATATTTCTAGAGATATTTTGAGTTTCATTCAACTTTGCCTAAGTGTCTTGCTTATACTAACTGCTGTTGACCGTACCCAAGATAATGTATAAGTCTGTTTGGTGGTGGCGTTTTTTTATTGGACTTGAGTATTTACATAGGTATGTATGCTGGGACATGGCTGGGACACATTTCTAAAGTTTTGGTTTTAATTCTACATGGTTCGGCTTGCAGGATATCCACGGATCCGTCGACATGTTTACAGACGGGCATCAGAGAGAGCGGTCGCGAAGACTTCGAGTTTCCCTGAATCGCCACCATCAATCAACTACGCTAATGATCAGTTAGAAATGCTAAGAGGGCTTGGAGCTACGAAAGATCCTCACTTTTGAAAGAGTAAGTAGGTTTGAGTTTTTGAGTTTCTATTCAATGTATGGGGAAAAAAAGAAAAGATCTTTAGACAGATGAAGATGTGGAAATTACTTTCCCAGCAGACGACTACTAATTTTAGGCTTAAATAAGTGATTATTTAATCGACTGTTAATTTTTTTTTTCAGATATCTGCTGCTAACGCTCACTCAACGAGTCAGATCTCATGACAAGCTCACTCATTTAATTTCGTCTGTCGGGAAATATGATTGAGTGCGGATGCTGCTCTGGAATTTGTCAAAAACAACATAGATGCTATGCGTGTTGGCGTAAGTTCTTTTGCGTATAATCTATCTTCATTATCCTCTCCCCCTCGGACTGTGGATAAGATAAGACGTGTAACCGGTGAAATTTCCCTTAAAAATATTTAATAATCATAAATTATTCCGCAACAATATATAGTGAAGTACTAGGCGTACATATCTCTAAAGAGGTGAATATAGTTCCGCGCAAACGACGCGTAAGAAAAGGATAGCAATAGCAGCCTACTACAATTCTACGATCTACACCCAGAGCTGCGGCTGACTCACAGTGAAACGTCACAGAATCGTGCGTACGTATTGCTTACATTGTTTGCCCTAAGACATAAGCGAAAGCGATAGCGATCAGTACTGAGAGTGGTGTACACAACTTCTTTAGAAGAAATAAACAATGCCAAATTTAGCGCGCTCTCCACCTTTGAATAAATCCCTAAGCATGTCAGATTCTGACGTCAATAAAATGACCTCGACTTCAACTTCTTTAGAAGAGTTTGGGATCGGACATATCACTCAACGCGACAATAAACGACGAAGAATTTCTGTGGATCGTTTGGAATCTGAAGGTACTGACTTTCGAGCCATCATCAGAGAAGAATTACTAGGTATGATGAATGCAATACAATTGCAGCAAAATTTGCGGCTAGATATAATAGAAAAACATATAACAGAAATCAAAACACAAAATGACACTACTCATAAAAATAATCTCGATATTGAAAAGTCAATCGAATTCGTCACTTCAAAACTAGATGATCTACAATGCACAATTCAGCGTTTAGAAGGTGAAAGAAAACATATCACAGAGCAAATTGCGAACATTGAAGATAAATGCGATACCTTGGAGAGACTTTCACGTAAGACCAGCATTCAGATTAGGCAGGTGCCAAAACAAAAGGGTGAAACCAAGGAAATGCTGTTTGAGACAGTCAAAAGACTCTCCATTTCGCTCGGCGTCAACAAGGAGAGCTCAAATCTGCGTGATGTATATAGAATACCCTCTAAACCAGATCGGACAAATTCAGTTGTTGTAGCCGAATTCTCCTCAACCCTGCACAAGGAGATTTTCTTTAAAGCAGCAAGGAATCACAAGCTCAACGCAATTAGATTCAAAACAGAACAATTAAATTCATCCAACTTGGGTTTCGAGGGACCCAAAATCGAAATCTATGTGTCTGAACACTTGACCCCACTTGCATCACGACTGTACTTTCTTGCTCGAGAATTTAGAAAAACTATGGATTATGCATACTGTTGGACCTCAAACGGCCTTGTATATCTACGTAAGAAGCAAGGGGATCCTTACATTTTAGTGAGAAGCGAGGCTCAACTACAACAATTGAAAAACAAGTGACTATTTGTGTGTGTAATAGTGATTGCCTGTTATAGCGTTGGGAAGGTTATATTTGTAATTAATTTTAAGTTCGTAAGTGGTATTGTAATTTTATACTAAAAATCGAGTGTTTGTCAAATACCAAACTATGGAACCATACGTACACATTCTATATTCTCTTACTGTCTGTATACACAAACTTCATTACTTTGAGAACGTCCCATTATCAAATTGAACGACAAGTAATGCTTTTTAACTTTACACAGTTATTTCATATTGTGGACTTGGCTATGAACTACCTAACACTATTAAAATTAAAGAATGGATAAATTGCAACTGCAGAACGACATTGATAACTCCTGTAAAATCCCCTGTAAACTTATTGAAGATCCAAGGTATCTCAGTACAGAACTTGAAAAATTCAATAATACAAATCAGCAAAAACTAAATATACTATCATTTAACATCAGAAGCGTGAATAAAAATTTGGACAATTTTTTAATTTATATAACGAGGTTAAAAATCAACGTCGATATTATCATCCTCTCAGAATGTTGGTGTAACGCGGAATCAGTTCCGCCTTCGATTGATGGATACACAATGTCGTTTACTCAACGAAGTTTCAATCAAAATGATGGAGTAATCGTTTACATTCACAATACTATAAAAGCCACTGTACAAGAAATAGAACTTACTGAAGCTAACTGCTTAGCAGCTACAATAGGAAATATGACATTATTCGGGATATATCGTCCTTATGGCTTTAAAAATGTAATCCCTTTTCTAGATTCCTTGGACACACTTTTAACTACCACTAGAACTCGAAACATAGTTATAACAGGTGACATCAACATTGATACTATTGATTCTAGCAGTAATATAGCCAGCGAATATTTAGAGATCATAGGATCCCATGGATTACATAATACCATTGATATTCCGACGCATAGACGTACGTGCTTGGACCACTTTATGTGCAAGCTGGATGCGGAGCATCAATGTTTTGTCCTTGAAACAGATATTACAGATCATTACCCCATATTACTAAGTATCTCGAGTTCAATTACATCATCAACCGCCATTTGTAACTCTGTAACTAGGACTAAAATAGACTTTGATTCTCTGAAAAAAGCTATTACCGACAAAGACTGGGAACCGTTCTTAACAATACAAGACACAAATGTTGCCGCAGAAACGTTAACTAAAATACTCAACGAACTTATAGCACAAAATACATCCACAATTACGTTTACTAAAAGAAAACGGCCTTTAAAACCCTGGATTACTCCAAGTATTATAAGATGCTTCAGAACTAGAGATAGGATGCATACAATTGTCAAAAAGAATCCAGAAAATGAAATCATGAAACAGCAATACATAAGATACCGCAACATATGTAATGCTACTGCAAAAAATTTAAAAATTAACTATTACAAAGACAAATTCAATAAACATTATAAAAATATAAAGGGCACATGGGAAACTATAAAGGAATTATGTAACATAAAACGCAATCATTCACAAGCTTTCTCTCTATTCAAACTTACACCATCTCCAAAAGAGTCCCTTGACCTTGTAAACGTTATAAAGAGTAGTTAACCACTTTTTAATCGAAAACTATAAAATTGTTTCTGGCCCAGTTCACTAAGGGTGGAAGTTTTATGAGTATTACCATCACAGGATGCTTACTCTATGTGCCTGACTCCAACAGATTTTAGAGAAATAGACAAAATAATACTGAACCTAAAAAGCAATAGCGCTCCCGGTATAGACACCATATCAGCCATTATTCTTAAGAACTCCCATGCCATTTTATGCAGCATGATTGCCCACCTTTGCAATCTGAGTTTCTCTAACGGTACATTCCCGGATATTTTTAAAAGGGCTGTTGTGATCCCGGTTTACAAGGGCGGCGGTGTAGACTCTGTGTCGAACTACAGGCCAATATCATTACTTAGCACCATCAGTAAAATAGTAGAAAAGGCTTTTAATATCAGACTCACCAACTTTCTAGAAAATAAAAACCTTCTATCAAGTTCCCAATATGGTTTCCGACCGGGTAAAAGCACTGAGGACGCGGTCTCTCAACTCTCAGATTTGGTCGCAAAGTCTCTTGATGCCGGTAAACGATGTGCAGCTATCTTTTTGGATCTTAAAAAAGCTTTCGACACCGTTTCGATACCGTTACTCTTGTCAAAACTGGAAAATCTGGGCATACGTGGACTACCACTAGAATGGCTACAGGACTATCTAACGGCTAGAAATCAAATGGTAAGAGTGGAGGGTATCTGTAGTTCCAGCTCATTTATCACCTATGGAATTCCCCAGGGAAGCACCCTCGGACCCTCGCTCTTTTTAGTCTATGTGAACGACTTGTGCAACCTGCAAATTGACAATGGTAACATTCTTACATTTGCAGATGATACTGCTCTGGTGTTTGCAGGGGCAACATGGCAAATGGTTGAAAACTCTGCAGAGCAAGGGCTTAACAGGGTATTAAGGTGGCTGGATGAAAACTTATTAACCATCAATATACCTAAAACGAAATACATTTGTTTTAGGATATCGGGTGCCACAAATCCGCCAACCAACTTCAATATTAGAGCCCACTCTTCCGATTGTAGCTCAGCAGTTCGTTGTGATTGTTCTACATTACTACAAACTGACAGTCATAAATACCTAGGCATAATACTAGATAAGAATCTAAATTGGCGCCCACAAATCACAGCATTAAGCAAACGTATTCGGAAACTTCTCCCCATTTTTCGTAATCTTCGAGAAGCAGCGGATCCAAATCTTGTCAAAAATGTATATCTTGCATTATGCCAATCCATTTTAACATATTGTGTCACCGTATGGGGTGGAGCCGCTACCTCCCATCTCCTGCAGTTGGAACGAGCCCAACGAGCTGTTATTAAAGTCATGACTCACAAGCCTAAAAAGTATTCTACTGAAGACCTTTATAGGGAAACTAAGTTATTAACGGTCCGACAACTTTTATGTTGAATACCGTTCTTCGCCACCATAAAAGCATTGACATAAACCAATTACCTAAAGGTAAAAGACGGATTTTGACTCCAGTTCCAACTTTCAACACAGTGTTTGGTAGACGTCAATTATTTTACATGGGCCCCTATTTATATAGGTACTTTAATGACCTAAAACAAATTGTAAAATTAAATAGATTTCGCCTCAAAATATCAATGAATGAAAGTTTGATGGCACTAAACTATGTTCAAACAGAGAATATTTTAAAATCTAGAAGTTAGTACTTTAAAATTATTTATACCTAGTATGTCCTTATTATTATATTATGGTAACAAAAATACAAATCACGCACGCCCGCGTACACACTGTACAAACACACACACACACACACGCACACACCACACACACACACATGCACACATACATACACTTTAGCCATCGTGAATGTGTATATAATTAATTGTGTACAAAAATTTCAGCGCATTGTTTTTATTTTATTTTTATTTTTTGATTTCACATATTGTTAATGTGGAAATAAGTTGAATTTCATATTAAGTTCGGTTCAAGCTATCAGCTTATGACTTGTACCACGGGCAGTCCTCTTGTACACATTTACGAGAATGAATTGGGATGTAATAGTAAGTTGAGGGTACATAGCAGATATTTGTGTTGGGCATCTAATTCTTGATTGATATTTAAGCTTCCATTATTTATTATTTTTACATCTTTAAAAGTGAAATGTGAGAATTTGGAATCTACTTACGGAATTAACTTCAGGATGATAAAGAGAAGTGCATGAAGATTGTATTGATGTAAGTCGCTTATATATATATTTCAAAGTAATTATCAGATTTGTTTGCTGTTTTTTTTTTTTCGTCAAGTCATGTTTGTGATTAAGAAGCATAGTATACTTCTGTAATAGCAATGTATTTGTCTTATATTATGGTAAAAGAAAGTACAGTAAAGGAACAAAGCATTGATACAAGTTACGTATACCCTCACTATATGTATATTTAAAATGTTATTTAAGTATTGTTTGTTTATAAATTTAGACTAAACTATGGGTGGAGGGTTGATAACCTGAGATACAGGATACTCTTAGTTCAGGTATCAGCCCACCAAATGTGCTCACTTTTTGTTAATATTTAACTCTCATTTATTTATGTAACTTAAATGTAATTGGTGAGAAATAAACTTTATTATTATTATTATAATATAACGTATTTGCGGTACAGTTTTAATGCGCTACATACATAAGAGCTACCTATTAAATAAGTATTGCTCGCCCATAAGTAGCACTTGTCGTCTAATTATATTACGAGTAAATACTCTATACTTAGTAATGTTTAAATCCATATTTGTGCTTGTTGAATTTAAATATTGTTTTATATTTATTATAGATTTCGAATGTGCAGTAGAACGTACCCATTTTTTAAAATCTAGGTTAGGCAAATTAATCGATTTATATAAAATACGATAGATACGTTAATAATACTAATACTTATCATACTATATTGAACCTAATTTATACAATATAGTTGTCTCACTTAGGTTTACCCTTTTTAACATTTAATGATTTACGAATGGAAAATACAATTACTTTTAATTATATAAGATTTACATGCAAATTGTAAGGTATCATATTTCCTATTTCGACTATACATTTTCCGCATTAATTAAAAGTTGCATACGGTGATACGGTACAATGCCTTATTCGTATTAGACGTTAGTCACCGACGGCTTGCATAATTGCATGGGTGGTCTACAGAATAAGAAGCATCTTGGTATGCAACGGAAAGATACATCGGAATAATGTCGTCAAAGGATTGATACAATTGAGTTCAATGTATAAAAATGTTCTAGCATAAAATAAAGCTATAGTTTTAAATCAAAATTAATGATCATCCAGCTCACACGGCCATGGTCCGACAAATGAAAATTTGACAAGTGAAAACAACTTCATTCCATACTTTTTCTAAGATTTTAGTACCCTGCTCGAGTTTTAAGGATATGTGCTCCGGAGTTAGCTCCTGTCTTGAGCGCTTATTCCGACTGTCATATTTGTGGTATAGTACCGGATTGGAAGATAGCTTTAGTGCACCCGATCCCAAAAAAAGGTGACCGCTCTGATCAACTAATTACAGGCCTATTGCAATTACTTCCCTTCTTGCTAAAACAATGGAAAGCATTATCAATTCAGTTGTTGCGGATCTTGAAGATCGCCAGCTGATAAACGATCGACAATATGGTTTCGCCATGGTCGTCAGCTGGTGACCTTTTGGTGTATTTAACCATCGGGGCGTCGCAATTGAGAGCAAGGGGAGGCTTTAGCGGTCAGTTTAGATATTGCGAAGGCTTTTGATCGGGTCTGGCATAAAGCACTTTTAGCGAAACTTCCTTCATATGGGATTCGGAGGGACTTTGTAGGTGGATCGCCAGTTTTTAAGTGAGCGGAGCATCAAAGTCGTTGTCGATGGTCGTGTTCGGCATTCTTGCCCGTTATGCTGGTGTTCACAGGGCTGTGTGCTTTCCCCTACCTTTTTATCCTGCATATCAATGATATGTTGGATATTAGCATTATCATTGTTATCGGATGACAGTACCGGGGACGCACTGTACCTTGGCAGTTCTTGTCCCTCTGGGCAATCAGTGAATGACAGTCGGAAGGAGCTTGTGTCAAGGATAGAGGCATCTTTGGAAGATGTCATGCAATGGGGAACAAACATATCGTGTATTTAACCCTACTAAGACACAAGCATGCGCATTTACTGCTAAAAAGGTTTCCGTTTGTCATGGGTCCTAAGTTCGGGAGCACTCCCTTGAGTATAAGGCCGAACATTGGTGTCCTTGCGTTGACATATCCAGTGATGTACAGTTTCGCGGTCATTGCAGGAAAAAGCCAAATTGGCGTCTAAGAAGCTGGTGTGCTGCGCAGAGCTAGGCAATACTTTCCGTCCCACCAGGCCTTCAGCTTTATAAGGCACAGGTGCGCCACATATGGAATATTGTTCGCATTTTGGGCTGGAGCGCAAA
Organism: Leucinodes orbonalis; assembly: GCA_019425675.1. Classification (NCBI taxonomy): domain Eukaryota; kingdom Metazoa; phylum Arthropoda; class Insecta; order Lepidoptera; family Crambidae; genus Leucinodes; species Leucinodes orbonalis. The sequence continues at coordinate 64,952 of PQWD01005334.1, read as the reverse complement.
TACCTACTTCTTCTCTTGACAGCGTCAACGTAGAGCGTGCGGATGGTCAATGATCTGTCAATAACCAATGGTCTGGATTCCTTGGCCTTGCGTAGAGATGTTGCGAGTCTCTGTGTTTTCTATCGCATATACAATGGGGAGTGTTCCAACGAACTGTTCAATCTGATACCTGCTGCTGAATTTCATCATCGGACTACCCGCCACAAGATGAAATTCCATCCTCATCATCTTGATGTTGGCGTTCGACTACAGTTCGATTCATGCGTAATTTCTTCCACGTACTGTACTTATATGGAACGATCTTCCAGCAGCGGTATTTCTGACAAATATGACATGGCTAATTTTAAGAAAAGAGCATATTCCTATCTAAAAGGCAAGCAACCACCCGTGGCACTTCTGGTGTCACCGTTGTCCCTGGCGGAGATAACACTTTCCATCAGGTTCTCTCTTGCTCGTTGCTCCCTATATCATAAAAAAAAAAAAAAAAAAAACCTGTATTTGAAAAAGTAAGGATTCAATGTGGATTCTAAGGATATAATTGATAGGTTTCGGCCATTACCGGAATATAAATCTAGTATGAAATGATAAAGATCTTTAAAGAAGTAATCTTTTATTGAACCCAACAGTGGTTTGCAGTAGTGGCAAAATTTACAAAAATAAATAATTGTAAAGCAATACGTTGAACGTCTTAAAACTTATTCAAATACTTACGTCGAATGGTTAATATACTAGTAATAATGTCCTTATGCGTTTAACTGTGATAGGATATTCTAGAAATTATGATTAATGTTAACTAGAGTATACCAATTACGCAGTGAAACTTTTCCATGACCAGCTCATCAATTAGTAATCTTAAGCTATGGACATTTTAATTGGTAATCTACATAAAGTCTCTTTGTAATTTAATTGCACTGTTTGTTTATTTGTTTTGACCCCTGAACTACTGCAAGTCATGATATTCAAATACATTTGTTTTATTTATATTATTTCGTTTGTTTTGTGCAACCAACCGAAAAACAATGTAATTTATACGATGTAATTTAAGTTGTGCCATCTAGAATGAACTCTGATAATGAATAAACGATTGATTGTTAATTATCTCACGAGCGGTTACCTACTTACTGAAAGTTTAATTTTAAACGTTTAATTAACTATATAACTATTTTTAAATGCATGAAATGTCTGATAATGTTTGTGTTTTTGAAGAGTATATTCTATTTTGAGAGTAGCATTTTTATTAAGAAAATTTTGGTACAGATCGATACGTTTTTCGTGAAATGAATTTTGTTATTATGAAGAAAATGCACCCTTTGCTTAAATTGACTCTGGAATTCACTACTTTTTATTAAATACTTCTGTAGTGAAACATCGATCTACGCATACTGCACCTAACGCATTCGTAGCCGTGTGATTATCGGCGTCTAACATTACAAAGTGGATCGTGTTTACTGCGATCACGTAATTACCTAATTATAACACGAAAACGCAGCGGGATGCGTGTGGGAAGGTTGCACGATGTGAACTTTATGTTCCGATGTTCTATGACCGTGATGAGCACTCATTTTGCTATTAGAACTGCTTTGTTGTAACCAATTTTATTAACCTTTAAGTACACGTGGGCCTGAGAGGCCGCGGCGTGTTGACAAGTTGTTAGATTTACCCTTCCCGCGGCAGGTGAGCCCGTGCTCGTCAGTAGCTGCGAGTTTAGTTGCGCCTACGCCGTTTAGTGGTAGTAGTGCAATAGAACACAAATTTAGTAAGTTATACTGTTTTGAAATTTCGACGCGGCCTCTCAGGCCCAACGTCGTACTACGTTAGTTTTTTTGTTTGAGTCACGAATAAAATGAAATGCTATTATCAGAAATCTACCAGATAATTTGAATAGATATGGATGTACCGGGGACATCAGGTAAACGTAGTTTACCTAAGGATGAACTACATTTTTCTAAAAGGCCACGGCGTCTTATAAATCTCTTGGATGAAAATAACGCGGCGTTAATTGAAACTTGCTTGCAGAAGACTCTAGCGGATCGGAGGTAGATGATATCGGAGAAGATTACGTACCAAATCAGCGATCATGATACTACAGTACTGATACTGATTTATCTGATACTGAAACCTCAACTCAGCCATTACTTTCGACGGAAATATTTTTCTGTTCCTCGTCGGATGACGAGGATGTGCCGCTGTCTAGGCTTCGTTATTTTAGAGGAAAAATAATAAAGTGGTCGAAAATCTCCTCCTTACCGGTCTTCAGTGAGAACCACCAAAACATAATATTATGTACGAGTCCCTCTTCTAATTGACAGAAAGTGACGGAAAGGATCCGTATAGTATCTGGAAACAATTTATATGATGAAATTTATTAGAGGTAAACACCAGAACTAACGCTAAGTTATCAGAATATAGATCAAAATATACAAACCCAAATCGACCAGAATTACAGTATGGACATGGTTGAATTGCACGCATTACTTGGACTTTCATGTATACCGGCTGTTTCAATCGAATCACGAAAATGCAGATTTTATTTCGCTACAGATGGCACCGGAAGGGAGATTTTTCGGTGTGTCATGTCCAAGAATAGGTTTTTATGTTTGTTGCATTGTCTTCGTTTCGATAATGCGATGACAGGGCACAGAGAGAAAGAAACAGATAAACTAGCTGCAATATCTTGACATTTTAACTCGATTTGTATCAAACTGCCAAAGAGTCTATAACATTCGACAATATGCTACTGTGGATGAATGCTAGTGCCATTCAGAGGTCGTCATTTTTGATGATATATATGCCTAGTAACCGGCGAAATATGGACTAAAAGTCATGTGTTTGTGCGATGCTGAGAATGGATATTTTATAATTGTTATGTGTATTCTGGCATAAGGCTCAGATGGTGCAAGCCTAACAGATGAGAAAGAAGTTGTTGTGCCGACACAAGCCGTGTTACGTTTGACGGAACCTTTACATGGCAGCAATAAAAATATTACATGTGACAATTGGTTCACATCAATCCAATTGATAGAAGCTTTGAAGAAGAGAGGGTTGACATGTGTCGGCACTGTAAAAAGAATAAAAGGGAAATCCCCCTGAATTTTTACCGGCTAAAGCTCGTGAAAAAGGTCAACAATATACGGCTTTACAAAGACATCACTCTTATTTCCCATGACCTAGAAAGACAAGCTGTTATATTAGCTTCCTCGATGCATCATAGTACAGCTATTGATATAGAATCAGGCAAACCGGAAATAATACAATTCTACAATTCCACCAAAGGCGGAGTGGATGAAATCGACAGAAAGTGTTTCGGTATACACTTGTAGCCGTCGATCAAGACGTTGGCCTCTGACACTTTTTATAGGATCTTAGACATAGTTCAGTCAATTCACATATATTGCATGATGAGCATCTTAATAAAAGCACTGATCGCGGTGTGTTTATAAAGCAGTTAGCTCGACAACTAGTTTTAGAACACATGAAGAGAAGGGTGTTAAACTTACGCTTGTCTCGTGAATTCGTATGAGTTTAGTGAGAATACTCGGTCCTGATATGCCAAACATAGATCAGGGTCAAGCAAGCAAAGAAAAAACAGAAAAAATATGTGCATCTTGTCGCCTAAATTAAATAGGAAATCCACATACCAATGTTATTCGTGTAAAAACATGTTTGTTTACAGTGCGCTAAGCAAATCTGCCTGATTGTGAGTAAATTCGTTGATGGACATTTTTTTTATTTTATGAAAAAGATTAAGTTTATTTTTTTTCTATATAGATTTAACCTTTAAATTTAAGAAAAAAGTATTTCAAGGTTCCTAATAAATATTATTTCTTTAATTATTTTTAATTCGCGCAGTGCTATTTTTAAGTTTAAAAACCGGAGCCAAAGATTAAAGCTCATATAATTCAAATGTTTAATAAAGTTGATTCTAAAATCATCTTTTTTTTCATTTATAGATCCAAATTAACGATAAAACTTAAAAATAAATTTCTATTGTACATATTTTCCATACCACGGCGTGTTTAATATGCGGCCTTTCAGGCCCCACGTCGGTAGTAGTGTTACGAAAAAACCACGTCGGTACTTAAAGGTTAAATGATAGCATGTTATCCTTAAAACTTAATAAGATTTCCATAATATGGACTTCGTTGAATTATCGGGTTGTATAGTGGCTATAGATAAATTATAGTGAATGAAGATTATCGTCTGAGAAAAAACAATGGTTGAATTATATTAATTTTTTATTTTTGTAAAGCGGCTGGTCACGGCAACTTCCTTTGGATGGTAGTCGCATACGCACATATCCCCATTGGCACAAGTGGGGTATTAGGCCCAAACTTAACTAAGACAAAGGATGAAGTTTAATTTTAAATGTAGATTTGATTAATTACTTTACTTAAATTAAATTTAATTAAATTACCTTACTTAAGTTTGGGCTTTAGCCTGAAATTAAAGGATTTTATTTCATTTTAATACAAAGTGGTTATTTTAAATAACGGTTCTCAGCCACAACCAAACAACAGACAGGTTATCGTATTTTAATAATATTATGTATTAAAATAATACATTTTCATTTACACAAATATAACCTATATTGCCAAGAAAACTGTTAGTTCAAGTTAAGGTTAAGGACCGGTCGACATATGAATAAGGACGTGGTGTACAAATCTTTAGGAACAAAGCATAATTTGTTTTCCGAACCATACTAGGTGCGAACATCAAACACTAGATCCAAGTCAAGGTTCGTGTGAATTCAGTGTTTATATTACAATGTTGCAATGTTGCATGATGCATTGCGCGATTGCGTTTATCTCACCTGAACTTCGCGCTAATCGGTCTGCGCACGCGCACCCCAGCTTAGTTTTGGGTTGCCGATAATCAGTGTCGGTCATGAAACCGGATTGATGTTGACACATGGCATTTGGATTCATGAGTGCTTAAATTATAAAGCATTTTAAATGTAATTTTTCATTTTATAATTATTAGGAAGTAGTTATGTTATATATAGTTATGGAACTAAGCAAAAGCAATCTTCCTACTTGTTTTTGATCAGTATTGCAGGTTATTCTTGTTTAATTTGTTAACATAACATCGGTACCTACCTAGCATAAGAATTTCCTAAATGAAAATACGTCGCCTTCAATACAGCAGATCCCGAAAATTTGTCAGGGAAATTGCTACCTTGTGACGTAACGGCCTACGTGGTCTGGTTTTCTGAGCATTGGATTTACATCGCTGATCAGATTGTCGTGGGTTTGTCGTGTCGCGAAGACCCATCAATCCGCATTAGGTACGGTGGGTTACGGTCCAATCTCCTTATATAGATATTGTGCGGGGAGGCCTGTGCCTTGCAGTGGAACGTTAAAGGCTGATGATGTTTGTGTATCGATTAAAGATCATTCAAAAGGTATGTGCTGCGAGTGCGCGTGTACTTACCGGCATCGAATATTTATTCGATACACACGCAATTGTCGACCACTTAAGGCTCGTTGATTAAGTTAGGAGTAGCATCCGTAATTAACTGCGCATTGTTTACAAAACAAGCTGCGTCGTACACGGCAGGTACTCCACGAAATTAATTACACTGGTCTACAAATTTTGACTTTAAAAAAGTATTGTTCATGGAAAGTAGATTTTTTTATTGATTTCCACGTACTAAACCCAAAAATATTAATAAACATTAAAATTAGTTTCCCTTATTTAGAATAAAAATACACGATTTTTGAAAAAAATACAGAAAATTATACAGTTTTTTAATCATAAGTGGAATTTCGACGTGGTTTTCACTGCCCTCTTATATTCTACTACTGGAATATCTCGACAAACAATCCAGCAATAATCCGCCAACATTGAAACGTTCCAATGGCCTTGATATCGCTTTTCCATGTTGGCGACTATCCTGATGAAAGCGCTCCCCATGTCATCGCTTAAAGCCCCACAATTATCCGGAAAGAAGTTCAAATGCGAATGTTAAAAAGTGATTTTCAAGGACATGTTGCAACCCAGTTTTTGAATATGATGATAACATATTTTCTATAAGTTCAGCATAGTGTTACTCCTTTTATTTCATAAGAAGTTTTTGCAACAAGCGAAAATCATTATAGGCTTTTTTTTCTGCTGCTGTGGCTTGATGACGTACTAGGTACTTCGGATTCTGACATTGAAGAAATTGATGGTAAGTAAGTGTAATTTCATCTTCTCAATATGAGGACGTTGCGGAATCGGGTGAAGATTGTTGTGCGCAGTCGATAGCGATGTACATTCGGATACACTATGGTTTTTCTTTTTTAGAAACATCTTGCCTTTTCCAATACATGGGTTGTCAGCAGTAATAACAACGAGTTGCATGATTTGTCGATTCTCGCCACTGCATGGCACTGCAAATCGAAATGAAGGTTTTTTGCCATTCAGCCAATTTTTAAGCCTGTAGCACACGGATTGCAACAAAAATGTGGAACCCAGCTTTATATGCTGAGTTTTATGCTTCTGTGTTAAAATAGTAATAATAAGCTTTTTTATTGCAGGTTGATATGAAACACTTTTGCTTATTAAATATCATTCACCACAAATGTAACAAAATTGTAGAATTGTTCACATTTTCGAGACATTTTGCTAAATTATATGTATTTTTTATTTTTAACACTTTTATCACTTAGTAATTGCAATCACTTTAACTAAACATAATATTTTTAACATTCAATGCCGACTGAGTATATAATCAGCATTATCAGTTCACTGAGGTAGAATCATTAAATTCGGAAAATTCAAGTATTGCAAAAACTCAAACTAATAAATCACTTTCACTTGTCAATTTATTCAGCATGGTTAGTTGAGTAGAAATTTGTTAAAATTAATTCGAATACTTTTCCGTTGTAGACCTGTGTTTTAGATTTTGTTCATCGCTTCAATATACGATAAATTAAATTGACTAAGTAAAGAGTTATTACCTCCACTCAATGATATTCTGTATATATAAAGGTAGATACGCCACCCGTGCCTCAAAAACGAACCGCCGATGAGAGTACAGTTTGTACTCTTTTGTTTAGGCAAATGCGTTCGAAATATGTGTATGTGTGCTGTCACTGCATTCGGAACACTTTTTTCGATTGTTTTGTGAGCACATCACGAATCCATACTTTTTTACATCATTGCCCCCACTACTGTCCGTTGTGTACCTAAATGTGTAATCGTGAGAGCAATCTGCGGCCACCTGGTTTGCTTACCTGGTGGTAAGAGATACGCACAAGAATCATTAGGCTATCCGTCGTTGGATACGCATGACCATGACAAACGCAGTGTTAAGGGAAATAAATAACAGTAGTCATTATTCTCCGTCAACACTGCCCTGCGTCATATGTTAGGTCTCTTATACCCAGTAATTTACTAGCTACAATGCCCTCAACACGAAGAACTAGTCAGTTTAAAAATCATACTGGTCAAGGCGTTCCCCATTGACTTTTTATCACCGAAGTGTGCCAGATGGTGCGCTTGTCCAAGTGGTAGGATGCACTATGACCGATTGAGATTGGCTTGAGTCACAATAGACACATGCTAAGACTTTGATTCCTGGTCTCCTCATAAGAATCAGGCCCTTATTTCTTTCAGATACTCGTTTGCTATGTTTTAGTAATTTATATTATGAAAATACAGACATAGTTATGCAACTTGTATACATATAATACGAGCTGTGATCGATAAAAAGTGAGGGCGATGCGCCCGCGCATGCCATGCGGGTCATTATTGTTTCGAACACTTGTGAAATTGACTTTTTTGAATTCTTCATTTGCTATAATGTTGTTGAGGAAATTTATCAGCTGAATACTATTTCTATTCCGCTTCTGTTATCACGAAAATATTTTTTTTAATGTAAAATAAATAATGAACACAGAATGTGTCTAACAATTATGGGCTTTAGTCTAGACCAAACCGAAGTCTAATGCATTAAACTACGAACCAAGCATTTGACAAGACTAGCATGCTATGGTCTTACTTTCCAGTTACTTTACGTACGTACGTTATTAGTACAGTTGAGCGAAAAACCGTAGAGACACACTGCTCTGCTGCTGCTATTTAGCCGGGACCTTAGTCGTACAAACAACAGGTTTTATTTTGTATTTCCCGCTAAATATCCGAGGGGATCATCCCTCCCCATAAAACAAGTTTACTTAAAAGTTGAATTATCTTCAACGTGGCGACTCTTTGAATTATATTAATCTTAATCCAAATGTGCTCGACCATGAACCTTCCGCGAAAGCGATCCGCACATTTGGCACTGTTATTCACGTCTTTGTTTAATTTTAATAGGGTTGCCAGCAGTCCGTCCGTCTGTCCGCCTGTCCAGCTTTTGAAACATCGGAAGAAATTTTCTTCATTACATAAAATTCCTAACAATGCAAGATATCCGTTGCAACTGTAGGGACATGTTACACCAAATTCGCAAGTCTCCCCGGCAATTGCGAAGTGAATCCAATTACTTAGGACATCATAGCATAGTGGTGTTGTCTTGTATGATATTTGTTTTGTTTATAACACTCGTGATACGATCAATCCGCATTGGGCCCGTGTTTTGGGCTACTGTCCAATCTGTCTCCTCATGTTATGGATACATGTGCCCTGCAGTGTGCATTATTGGCTATTGATCATGATTCGTTTTACGATGTGCAAAAATAATAAATTATTTCCTTCCTGTAATAATTAGGGCAACCCTAAACTGAAAGGATGACTGTATATGTGGTGGCATACACATGAGATGCGCGCGCGCCGCGTGGGCAGCTATTTCGGTGCGCGCGCGTCTCGATTATTTTCAGTATCAAAGCATTCACGCATCAAATAAACCAAACAAACAGTTATCCTTTTAACCGCAAATATCGCTCTTGCCAAATGCGCTCCACTTATTAATATGTGATTCTTTGTTTTAGGTAAGGTGGATTGTGTTTGCAGTAACGTTGATTTTTTGGTAAGTTTTTGTTGCAAGTTAGTACTTACGTAGTTTTTGATTAACATATTTCGGTTATAGTCATAAAAATAATGATTTTATAAGGTACCTCATAGGGTTGGTAACATCAGTAAGGAGATCAAAGAACCGATCAATCTAGGCAATATGCAGGAACTATCATTAACGTAAACGAATAAACGGATTCCATTTATACTCAGTTCATCTTGAGATGTGTGACGTCATTCGCGGTGAACGTCCTAATTCAAATAAACATTATGTTTGAGACTCACCTGATTTAATCGGTGTTTACCAGTACCAGATATAGATGGTTTCTAATCTATATATATATATATATAATAATATATTATATATTATAATATATATATATATATATAATATAACTCAAAGTGACTGACTGAATGATGACAGACATTGTGGTCTATCAACGTACATGCCAATCCGCTGGACGGATCGGGCTGAAATTTGACATGCAGATAGATGGTATGACGTAGGCATCCGCTAAGAAAGGACTATGATTAATAAAACCCCCAATAGGATAAAATAGGGGATGAAAGTTTGTTAGAAACTTTGTCAATTTTGAACCGATCGACCTGAGACTTTGCATGCATAAAGGTACTTGCATAAGGTCTGACGTCGGTGTCCCCTAAGAAAGGATGTTGGTAAAATCTACCCCTAAGTGGATACAAAATAATACTTCATAACGCGAGCAAAGCTGTGGGCAAAAGCTAGTAAGAGTATATAAATATTTATATCAACCTCATGTCATCAGTAGAGTTTGTCATAATCATTGAAAGTGAGTTATGGGATTTGGAATGGTTTAAGACATTGTAAGTAAATATGTAAACAAACAAATATAAAATAAATAGCCGTCCTAAGGTAGTTCGTTGAAAATCAGTGTTAATTTATTGGATTCCGAAGCAAAGGTTAAAGGGCGGTAATCACGTGTGAAATCAATCACACGTGATACAGAAGCCCTTAAAATACTCGGTAAATTTACAGTTAGGTTTGTTTACGTGGATTTCAAAACAAATTAGAGAAATTTCTCGCTCGAATTTACGTCACATTGTAATACAACTAAAGCGTAAGGTAAGCACATTATAGCTTAAATTTTAATACGCAATCATTTATTGCCAAAATGTTAAAGTAGCAACATCATACGGTATATGTATACCTACTGTTCTATTTAAATATTCTTAATAATATTAAGTCCGTAGAAGTTCACAATACAACATTACTAAATATGTATATTTCATTAAATATTCAAAATGTTAACAACATTTTGAATATTTAATGCCAAACCAAATCTAAGCATTGATTCTACAATCTACATAATTTATTTATTAAATCTACAAAAATCCCAGACCTAGATCAAAATGCACACATATTACCATAGTTTTTTTGATTTTGTACTGAAATGGAAATGCGACGGTAGAATGATAAGGGTTTTTCGAAAAAACATCTTTCATCGCCGAATCTATAACCTAGAAACAGTTAACCTCGCTCCAAATTAACTTATCCTCAATAAACTGTCGGTCCGAGGCATAGCTTCAGGAGTAAAGGCCGATTAGTTACGAGACAAACAATGGTCATGTTGTGCGATAACATCATGAGGTAATTAGTGTACTCACTGATAACGACTGTCCCTTTGTGCTCATGAAGTACGCGGACAAAGTCATGAAGACGAGCAAAACAGGTGTGTTCACGTATATATTGAAATATGTTACTTCGTGAGGTTGTAGCAAGAATACATATGACTTGAATACCTATGAAAAGTAGGTATTATTAAATTGACAACCGTTTTGGTTTTTTATAAGATATGAAACGTAGGCATCTTTTGTAGCTGTTACAGATATCGTTTGCGCAGATTGACCTGGTCATGACATGAACCCTTTTTTCAAATCATGTTTAGGAGCTACAATAATAATGAACAACAAAGTGTTCCGGTATTTTTAAATCATTTTTTTTTACTTGTGATAGGATTACTCTTGAGCACAGGCTTTCCTTGTGGAAGAGACGTACGACGACGGCTCTAAGATGGAGCGAACTTGCCCAGAAAATGCCTATTCACTCGTTTTTTGAATGCCACAGGGTTGTATGTGGCCGGAAACACAGACCCAGGCAGTTCATTCCATTATTTGCAGTACTCATAATGAAAGTAAACGCGAAACGCTTAGTCCGAATTAGCTTAGTATTGACTTTTACTTCAGCCATAACTAACATAAAACAATTTTGAATGATTACGAACCGTGACCCGCCCTCAAATACAAAACTTGTTGGCATGTAACTCTCTGTCTCTTACTAAATACGCCAACAATTTGTTTAGTTATGAGTTATGGTAAAATGTTTTGTTATTTGAGGCTTTCATCAACTTCTAGGCAAGCTATTTTCATCCTCCGACCTAGCTACGTCTTTACCTGAACACAGCGTATCGAGGCATGGTCAGCACGAACGTCATATCGTATAAGACGCAAGGGTGGCCATCTCACTGCACGAAAGGCGAATTAAACATCGATTACGCTCTTTAATGTTTTGTAGTCAATTATCCGTATTTACATCTTAGATTACAGGCGACACCAATTACACGAATCGAATTCAATTGCCGTGATACTATCACGGCCAGGTCCTTAAGGATATAAAAAGCCTTATCAAAGTTTAGAGCCATAAAAGAAACAAGAGTGTTGAATTTGACCCATCCTCGAACCCAAAGGTCAGAGGGTTAGATGACATTTGTAATCAAGTCACGGATTCTTATGAGATGATGGTTTATTTTGTTATATAGTAGCTTTTCTAGGCTGCTATCCATATCTGCGTAATCTTGATGCACATACTCATTTTAATTGTCCAGTATAGAATCAAACTAGATATCGTTATCTAGTATTATCTTATATATAATCTTCACAGTTATTTGAAAGGAAACATATTGTAAACAACTTAATAATGAACTAAAAACTTAGGTTTTGAAAAATATATATTTTGGAGTACGTCATATCCAAGAATACAATCACTTACAGTTGTTTACTATTTATTCTTCTCCGTTCACCCTTTCTGATATAATTCATAGGCCTAACACCAATTTAGCGTCAAAAAAAAATCTTTACCTTTTCAATAAGCCCAAAGTCCCGTTTCCAAATATTTCCCACGGGCATGTGAGATTCGCCAATTGTACATTTGTGATGCGCGCGCGCAGGTGACCGCGCACAATGCTCAGATGTTCCTCAGCACATGGTTTATAATTGTCGCGGCTCTATTGTCGTCTGTTCCGTTCGTCTCTTCGGATAAAGGGCTCGTCTTGTAAGCTGAGATGTAGGTTTTTTTGATTTCTTGGTATGCTGTTAAATGATAATTTGTGCTCTTAGTAAGTACTGCTGTATTTACGTTTAAATTCGAAGTTGTTTGTTATTTATGTCGTAACGATTTACTACAATACAAAGAGTTTTTTCAATAAGATTCAAAGGATTCGTTAAAATAAATTATCTGTCTTATATATTGTTAACTTGCTTTTGCCTTCGGCTTCGCTCGCATTAAATTCGGGATAACATGGTACTTACATTTATCACTATACATAGGATTTCCCCTCCCTCCAACTTTAAAGGTTTCGGGGTCAATTTCAGATTTTTTTTAGCAAAAAATATGTTATAGTAAGCTAACCTTAAAAGATAGACATATGCTGTCGCGGACTTTTTTGTAGACCTTTAAAAGGAGAACAATACTCTTATACATGACTTTTGTGAAACTTTAACCGTTTACTCAGCGTACGCAGCGGAAGCTCCAAGTATGAAAAAATACCCCCGATTTTGAAACATTCTTCATTGCTGCTCCGCTTCTATTACTCGTAGCGTGATGATATATAGCCTATAGCCCTTCCTCGATAAATAAGCTATCTAACACTGAAAGAATTTTTCAAATCGAACCATTAGTTCCTGAGATTAGCGCGTTCAAACAAACAAACAAACTCTTCAGCTTTATATATTAGTATAGATAAGACAATATTTTATTTTGAGGAATTGAAGAAAAGGTCCATATTCTTTTAATATATGTTGATTTTAAAATACATAATAAATTACAATCATAGTAGAGAATTATCTATGCCAGCGACGTTAAAGATGATTGTTTATACATTTTGATTTTCGATCGTTGTTTGCTGGATTCCCGTAATTGTCTAAAATCAATTTATATATATTTCTTTTTGCTCCAAACTAGTTCATAATATTAAAATATGTTTGTACCATACTCCGCGTATAATTTCCGAGTGTAAAGTAGTTAACATAAGTTTATAAAAGGGTCTTTTTTACAACCCCACTTATAACGTAAAAAAACACGTAGTTCATTTATTTTTTGTGTTTCCCTAAATGCTTACTTCCTCTATTACCGACTATCCAATAAACCCTTTGCGGTGGAACGTATCACGTCAAACCCAGGCACCTGGCGCAGATTCACGCTCATTATGTGCTTTTAATGCACAATTGTGTTCGGGTCAGCGGTTTTTAATCGTCTAACGCTAGTGATGAATTTATAAAGGTTTAGTGCCATATGGACATTGACGAATATCATCTGATAAAATAAGTAGCGAGTGAAGAGCGCGCTTAGTTATATTAATAGAAGCATTTTTAAAATGATTTGAACGAAATATAATGTTTCATGCAAATAAACTTATGTAATTATGAGTTATTCTATTTTTGTTACCTATTTGTGGATGGCTTGACATCGAGGCCAACAGGTGCAATCGGTGTTCATCCAGGCATTTAAAATATTAAGAGAAACTAATTAAATAGGTGTTTTACGAATGTGCCACGTAGGAATCAGCAGCAATAATAAGTATCCCTCTACCTTGTGTAGAGCTAGTTCCCATAAATACTCTTTTTAACATCGTTGATTATTTTGATATTAATCCTAAGTGTGTCTTGGATATATGTTTTATCGAGTGCACCTATTTTAAAAGATACTTAAACAAAACCATAGCTTTAAACGATATCCTAAATAAAGCTTTAAATATTGAAACAATATAACCTGTCACTATATCAAATATTTAGACGTCCCATACATTTGTTCTACCTTACCTAGAGATAATGTTGCTCCAAACGTAATAGATTATTATGGCCATCACTAGCACGCCCCTTGGCGTGTTTTTTCTGTGGCTAACGGTACTAGGTGCAGGTAGGCGCACCCGCCGCTATGGATATCATTTCACCCACTGTTGCTGTGAACTTTCTACCGCTTATCAAGGTTACATCTGGCACCGGGTTTTACGTTTTTCTACGTACAACACGGGTTGGGAGATAAGTTTAGAGATTGGACTGTTAAGCGGATTGTGTATGGAATGACAAGAATTGCTTGGATTTGGTACAGCGTTGGTGACATTTGAGAACCGAAAACGAGGTGTAGTCTTCATGCATTTTGGCTTTATAGACTGCGAGCTTTTGACTTGCTCTTAAAACATTTGTGTGCATGAACATGTCTGTTTGTAATGGTCAAATCATACATACATACTATACACCCCATTCTATGTATAGTATCTATGTATGTATTTACAAAAGAAAAGTGTATATACGTATATTTATCCGTTGTTTAGTACCCATAATACAGGCTTCACGCTTAACTTGGGGATAGATACTATTTAAAATTACAAATGTGCATTATCGTTTCAACGAAATCCAAGTGAAGCAAGGGCGCGTGGCGTGTACAATGGGTGACAGTGGTGCCCAATACCCTTTCGGTGCACAATGAACAAGTAATGGCCCCGTAATTACGGGACAAACAACATAACGCTACATCCAAACATCAAGACGGCCGCTGCTCGCTTTGTGTTGAGAAAGTAAAAGTCGAGCGCCCGTTTACGACTCGTAAAACAATTCCGACGTTATATAGAACGACATTAAAGAAAATGGTACCGAATGTCCTCGGTGCGGTGTCATTTTTTACCGTTATTTTAGTGGAAATGACCGGAGGGTTAATTATTACCATCGTCTGTGTCTTATTGTCTATTCGTAATGAACGCACGATGCTATGAATCGTTTCTTGTTAATGTTTTTTTATGATGTAAATATTTGTTTACTTTTAAATAATTATAACAATTATCTTCTATTTAACCTATCGAAGAAGTAAGAACTGTATGTTGTAGGTTAATATCGGTAATTGTAGATATTCTGTATATCTTCTATTTCCTTATCGCAATTGTGAGCAATATATGAATAATCAATATCGGCATTATAAGAAGTAATCACAGAATGAATAATAAACGGGAATAATCTTCATCAGCCTATAACGGCACATTTTAGGGCGCAGGCCTTCTTGCACAGCATAGCTGTGGGGAGATTGGGGCGTAATCCACCACATGGGCCCAATGAAAATAGGTGGGAATTAACGACCACCATCCTATGATTGTGGCCGGGACCGACGGGTTAACATGCCCTCCGAAGCACGGGATCATCTTTCTTTTAGGACATTCAGGTGATTCAGCCTGCAATGCCCTAACCAAACTAGGAAAATTGCCTAAAGTGATGTTTACCCGCGGGATTCGAACCTATTAACTCCGGACGCAGCCGAACGCTGTTCCACCTTCTCTATACCACGGAGGCAGTTGGAATGAAAGATAATCACAGGTAATACAATATTATAAATATTTCTCGTATTAATATTTCTGTGGAGTATATACAACATCAGAGCGTCTGTCAGTTTGCTACAGTGTAACATTAACAAAGGTACAACACAAACAAAACAACCGTGTTTGCACGGCGGTAAGTGATACCCCGCATACCCGGCTAATCGTTCGCATCCTCTGCGGGATAATTAAAATAAAAAGACGGGAGAGACGCGTGCGCACGGGAGCGGACCGGTTGCTCCGGACTCGAGATAGTGTTGTCGCTTAGTATCCACTGACATTCACGCAGCGCCCTGTAGCCCTATCTATATGGATACTAAACAATGGACAAATATATATTTTATATTTTGTAATAACATACATATGCATTTAAAACCAAACCAATAAAATGAGACATTTTCATGCACACAAATGTTTGTTCTGTCCGGGGATCGAACTCGGAACCCTTGGCGTAAGAATAGTATCGATAATATCGATAGCTTTGTAAGCGTAAATACTCTCTTTCTTCAACCTGTCCCAGTTGACTGCTGGATATAGATCCACCCCATTTTGCGCCAGATATCCCAGTCCTTCGCTGTTCTCAACCAGCCTTCACCTTTCGCAAGTCATCGGTCTATGGGTCTTACGCTACATTTGCCAAGACGCAATCTCTGCTCCAGAACTAGTTTGCTCCAACGGCCATCGGTTCTGCCACTTCAACTTGCTGATCCGATGGGCTATGTCGGTGACATTAGTTCACTTGCGGATAAAATCATTTCCAAACATCCCTAAAAGAGACCCCGGCACAGTTCGCTCTATTTAAATACTTTGACAAAAAAAAAACATTTCATAGTATATTTGGAGGTAGTGACGATTAATCTTATAAACTATCGATGGTTGACCTTAGCAACACTAACTCCGGATGAGCAGCGAACCGAGTTGTAAAGGACTCTGACACATTCTCGTTTCTACACGTCCTTATCTAATAATGTATGTTCAACTATACTCGCGTGCAAGTAAATCGACTCAAGCCTCAAGTGCGCATAAAAAGTGATATAACTAAAAAATGACTTATTTTACCTCTATATAATGTTTTACATAATTAAAGCCTAGTAATTAGGCTTTCAAATGGTAGCATAATATCAGTAATTTAAATAAACACTTGTACTTAGAATGCAACTGAACGCAACCTCCCGTAAACTGCTCTGCGCTCTATTCACAACTTGCGCGACACAACCCCCTATAAAACCCCCTGTAATCGTTTTTTTCTTATCAGTCGCTCATTAGACGTTGACCTGAACACATCTCTGCAAATTAAAGCCGTCATTTGAAGAAAATTATGGATACAACACCTGAAGAAGCCGCTCAAGTCGTTGCCCTGTTGCAAGAAGGGTTGAACCAGCGAGAAGTCGCTCGTCGTTTGAATATGAGTCAGTCCGCTGTCTCGAGAGTATACAGAAGGTTTCAAGAGACTGGTGCCTTCACTCGGAGGCCTAATACCAGCCGACGCCGGTGCACCTCGGAGCGTGACGACCGGTTTTTGGTCTCGACCTCTCTCCGAAATCGACACCTTACCGGCGTAGATGTGCAGCAGGAGCTACGTCAAGTTCGCGGGGTGACTGTCAGTCAGTGGACAGTTAGAAGAAGGTTGAAAGAAGCTAACCTTACTCCGAAAAGACCCGCTACAGGCCCGAAGTTGACCACAGCTCATCGTCAAGCACGCCTTCACTTTGCTCGAGAACATTTGGATTGGAGCATAGAGCAATGGCAGTCAGTCCTGTTCACAGATGAGACGAGGATGTGTCTCCATGGCAGCGACAGGAGAGGTCGGGTATACCGTCGTCCCGGTGAACGGTTTTCACAGTGCTGCTTTGTGGAAACCGTTGCATATGGTGGCGGATCTTGCATGATGTGGGCTGGAATTTCCTTAGAAGGCAAAACGGACCTTGTTTTCGTTCCTGGGGGAGGCCGGGGAGGAGGTCTGACCAGTGATCGTTACATTGAAAATGTTCTACTGGATCAAGTTGTCCCTTATCAAGGCTTTATTGGGGAAAATTTCATCTTGATGCATGACAATGCCCGATGTCACACTGCTCGGGCACACGTGATTTCCTGAACGAAGTTGGAATTCACACTATGCATTGGCCAGCGCTCAGCCCCGATTTAAATCCCATTGAGCACATATGGGACGAGCTCAAAAGGAAAGTTAGAGCGAGGAATCCAGCTCCGACAAACATCAATGAGCTCAAGACTGCGTTGGTAGAAGAGTGGGGTCGAATACCACAATCATCCATTAAAAAGTTGATAAGGTCGATGAAGAATCGCATGAGAGCAGTGATCAGAGCTAGAGGAGGGAATACCAAATATTGACACGAATAATTTTTTATCTTACGCACATTTTGTTTCATTTAAACACAATAACCCCATACTGTGAAATTGTATGAATTTTCAACATTTTTTACATTAATTAGCATTAACCTTTTTTAAACTACTGAATCGATTTTCATGCAACTTACACCATTTTAAAGCTCAATTACTATAATTATGTAAATTATATAGAGGTATATAAGGCATTTTTTAGTTATATCACTTGTTATGCGTACTTGAGGCTTGAGTCGATTTACTTGCACGCGAGTGTAGTACATGTTAAACCTTTTTAACTCTGACCGCCAGAGACGTCTTCATCAGCAACTCATTAAACGTCCCCACCGAGGGGCACGAGTCTACCCCGTAAAGGGTGTACGTATAATCGATAGATAGTCGTCCACGCGGGCAAAGTGCGGATTGGCCGACTTCACGCACAACCTTTGAATTAATTCGCAGGCGGTCACAGGTTTCCTCACGATGTTTTCCTTCACCGTAAGAGCGTCGGAATAACGTACATATAATTTCGAAAAGACGAGGCGGGATTTGTACGTGCACCTTACAGATCGGAATTCACAGACCATAATTGTGGTCCACACAATTTTTCGGTCACTCCAGGTCTGCCTTATTTATGCGTGCGTATAAATACATTAATTTTATTAGCCCTCGTTTGTGTTTGTCACAGTGACAATGGTCCCTAGTGGCATACTAATGATTTCCCGAGCGAATAGTATTATCCGTAGGGATAAACATCAGAATATTCCGGAATAACGGTGTTCTGATGTGTTGTATATTTTATTCTAGTAAATCTCTACAGCCTTGGCCTTTTTATCACTTATTTATTCACCTGGAGGTTATCTGGATAAGATCGCTCTTGGCGATAGCACCTAAATTATACGTCATTTGTTCGGACATTCATTGTTTCTTATAATTTTCTAGGCAACCTATCTTGTTTATTTTGAAACTCGCTTAATGTTTTTTTTTTAAATTAAAATAATGAAAGTAAACAATACAGCACTGGACGCACCTGAAAGTAAGTTATAATAATAGCCACTAATAAAAAAACATCCTTTGTGTTTTTGATATTAAAATGTAAGTCATATGATATGAAAACGGATAAGGATAACGTTGAAAGGTTTGAAATTAGAATATATTGCTATGAACAGAATATATGTTATGAAATGTGGCACATATATGGATATTAGTGCATAGTATGTCCTGCGTGTTTAAGGTATGCAATCCATCGGATGGATGACGCAAAACGGGAAATCTATAATCTATATATAAATAATTAGAAGTAGTCTATATTACCAAACAGATAACGTTTGTTTTGTTTGTTTACATTAACCTCGATGTCCTTATGTCGTTCAAATCAATGATTGGTGGTGCACGCGAATGCAATTGCATTTTCCACGCCATGTTTGGTGTGTTAGTCATATGCTTGCACTTATCGTGATGGGGGATCGCAATTGTCGTTAAGGTCCGATAACTCCCTTTATTGGCGACTGTTAATATCCGCAGACATTCACTGAACCATTTCGCCCCAATTTAAGCAAGGAGCTTGTATTGCTAACAACGAATATACTTAAATATTTTATTTGTATGGATGTACACATTAAACATAGGGAGAACCAGACAACTACAATCGGTCATGCTATTTGTTTGATGCATTAAACCCGGAATCTGACGTAATAGTTGCCTAACGAGTATCAACTACTGCACCACTTGGGTCGTCAAAATGTGAAACTGTGTATTAACTTGTGTGTTTGAAGTTGGCATGTTTTTGTTTGATCACAGCCTTCAAAGTTAATTTTTAATACGGGTCATTAATTGACATTAATTGTGATGAGTCTCCATCTACATATATATCCAGTTCACACTTCATATTTATCAGCCTGTTTAATTCACTGCTAGACTGCTTGAAACCCAAAGGGTTAAAAACTACACTTAATATATATTAATAAGAATAGAGTTTAGTATTATCTTTAAATTATTTAAGTCGGTTTGCTTTGTTTTTAAAGTATGATTCCTATTTATGGGGATTCACTTTATACACGATGTATGTGTCACACGTTGCACAATGATTGTGATTGTTTAATAAGTTGTTTAATCATTTCGCTTCTAATTCAATCTTTTTTACAATATTAATAATTTACATACTAATTTCAATCTGAAATTGTGGTATTCGTAAGAGAACTAAAGTTACCAATATAGCTCGCCGGATCATCAAGTTGAAGTGTGCTGGTCACGTCGCAGAACCGATGGCCGTTAGAGAGTTATTAAGTGTTAACGAAGACTTGGAGAATTGGAGACTGAATGAGAACTGCTTCTGCCTTATAATAAAAGTTGAGGATATCTGTCGCAAAATGGCGGAGACTATCCAGCCGTGAACTGTTATTAACTTGTAAGGATTAATCGTGTATGTAGCCCGTGCTTTGAAATTCACCTTAGGACGTTTGTTCCGACCTTACCAAAGCCATGCTCCGTAAAAAAGTCTTTACCCCGCATGTATGAGAAAGGCTAATCGATTGAATCATACAAAACATTGTTTTGGCAATCCTGCCAATTGCAAATGTATGCCATATTTTGGTCCCAACACCACTGAGTCACAGTTTTATGTTCTGTATAAGTTATTACGATTCGAACGAATGTCCGAATGCACTAACACTGAGTAATCCTGCGCTTTTGGTACATTTTAGAATTTAGATGATCGTTAACGCTGTATTTGGGAATTGTGACATTTTCGATACTCTTCGAAATTTTGTAAACAGTGAAACTGCTTCGGTGTTGTTAGGGCATGAGGTTTAGACATATCGTTCCTTAAATCTGCGACCTAATTAACTGAAGTCAAGTAACTTCTTTAAAATATAAGTCAGGCTATTTTTACCGATTTATTAGTTCATTTTAATTGGAATCACGTGATTTTAAACACCAAGTTGTCGTTAATGTATTTAGATTAACTTTTTAAGCCTTAACCAAACATATACGAATATTCGTCTAGTTACCATATTTGTGTTTTTTTTAATCAGATTAATGTTTATATAAAAGAAAATAATTTTCTAACTTTATGAAGTCATTAAATTATTTCTTAACATTAACATACTTGTGTAACATTGCTCTACATACATTTCATTTGTGACCAGACATGACATTGTTGTTATTATTATGCAAATTTGAATAACGTTGAAAAAATCATGATGCTTTGGTACCAACAGCTACAGATAGTCAGTAGAGTTGGATAATCTTATTAAAATTTTAATTTTGAAATGATGCAATCTATGTCACTGATGTGAAATTAAAGTTGTGTTACTTCCACATTCAACCACCATTTTTTCTACCGGTAAGTATTTTTTCCACTTTCTACCAGTTAGTAAAAATATTTGGTGTAGGTTTGCATAACCATGCTCATACGATACTTTTGCTTGTAACCTTTTAAAAAAGTATTGAAAATATTTTATTACTGTTTGCACTAATGTTTTGAAATGATGCAATCTATGGCACTGGTATGAAATTAAAGTTGTGGTACTTCCACATTCAACCACCATTTTTTCTACCGGTGAATATTTTTTCCACTTCCTGCCAGGTTAGTAAAGAATATTTGGTGTAGGTTTGCATAACCATGCTAATAATATATTGCGTGTAACCTTTTTAAAAAAATATGGAAAATATTTTTATACTGTTTGCACTTGACATACATTTTGAATATCTTGCGCAAAATAGGGGAGACCTATGTCCAGCAGTGGACTGCGATAGGTTGAAGAGAAACATATTGTAATTTTGTGTCTGTTTATTGTATCTGCACGTTGACGTAAACTACAAGGAGGTAAGTACTGTGATATGAAAATCCTAGGACTCGTCACGGAATACCTAAACAATGTAATAATAAGTATAATTTGTTAGTTAATAACGGCAATCTCGGTCGCGTATTACTCATCAGGCTTGTAATTACCGGCTTGTGTCATGCGAGATCAATTTTACAATACTCTTACGAGATTTTTTCAATTATATATTTATTTATACTCACCAACAATACATGCATATACATATTATAACAATACAGTGTTACATTTCAAAATTCTGATACATGTACCTATTATAGGTAAGTTCAGCTTAACCAATATATTATTATTACTTTTGTACAAGTTAAGTTATTATATTATAGTGAAATTCCATTCAAAGTAAACCATTATGTAGTCTCTGACTTCATGAAGTGCATGATCTTCCCTTGAAATTTTACAAACAAATTATTAAATATGTCCAAGTCCTGTATTTTGCTACAGGCTATTTTGTTAATTATAGGTTTATTTAAATTTAATGATTGAATTTAAATAATAATAAATAAATTCCATTTAATGTGATAGGCGACTAACTAGGCTAACTCTATAGCTTAGACAAACAACTAATTAGATACACAATCTTGCTCAAAAAGTGTCCGCGGCAAAAGTCTGCCCATCACGTCAGTTGGGTTTTGACGACCCATTTGGTGTAAAGGCCGATACTTCGGCTACTGGACCAAGGGTTCCGGGTTCGATCTCCGGGCAGTAAAAACATTTGCGTGCATGATCATGTCTATTTGTATTGGTCTGGGTTTCTATGTATAAAATTAATGTCATCATCATCATCAGCTCATTAAACGTCCCCACCGAGGGGCACGAACCTACCCGTATAGGGTGATTAGGCCTTAGTCGTCCACGCGGGCCCAGTGCGGATTGGATGACTTCACACACAACCTTCGAATCTCTTCGCAGGCGGGTCAAAATTAATGTATTAACAAAATATAAATATTAGCTATATTTATGCGTTGTTTAGTGTCCATTTTACAGGATTTTGATAAGTTTGGGTCTAGATGGCGCTGTGTCATGACATGCATGTAAACTAACGAACTAGTGGTAGCTTCATTTGACATTGATAAGTATTCTGTAAGGACCTAAACTGAATAAACACTTTTCATTTTTTTCTAACAAAATATGTTTGTTTTGCAAATTTGATTTTGATGGCGCAAAATAGGAGAGGCTTATGTCCAGCAGTGGACTACGATAGTTTGAAGAGAAGAGAGAAGCGGTGTGCGAATTTCGTTGAATAGGTATTTATATGAATACGGACGTAAATTGAGTTACTGCGTCACCCGAATCAACAGTAGGGCCTCTATGGTGTACAATGGGCACGGGAGAGATATAGGGCACGATACGCAGCGCGCACGTGCGCGGGCGCAGCGTGTAACCCGATTTACTATAAAGTTCCCTCAAATATTTTCATCATAATGAATTAAAACATGTGTGTCCTATTTTACGTTTCAGTTCGCCGTAAGATTAAAGGCGTTTATTTGTTTTCATAAGCTTGGTAGATGGTGGGTAACTGAATATTTAGCATGTTTTTGAAACTAGTTACTTAAACTGCTACTTTCAATACAATTCTTAAAATATTGTAATGTCATCTAACCATTGTGTAAAAGGAATCTAGAGGTTTTGTTTTAAACATAGAAGTATCACGTGCGTTCAATAGTTTAACGAGCTAATACTTAGAGTTTGGAAAGAAACATTTAGCAAAGACTGTGTAGCAGCGCTCTATGAACGCTGGAACTCAGAATAAACCCTTATTTTTAAAGTCCTGTTACCTTCAACTTTGTGCTATAGAGAGTACTGTGTTAGCGCAATAAAATCTGAAGCGAAGATATCCGTAGGAGGACTAGGGTGGCCGACATAACCCAAATGATTAGGCTTTGGGCAGGGCACATAGTGCGTAGAACCGTTGGCCGATGGAGCGGAAAGATCCTCGATAGGCATCCACGTAACGAAAAACGAAGCGCCGACTCCCAACCAGATGGACGGATGACCTGGTTAAGGTGACGGTTAGTAAATGTATGTCAACTGCTAGGGATAGGTCCGCGTGGAAATCATTAAAGAAGGCCCTCATTTAGCAGTTGACATTTCAGGCTGTAATAATGAAAATGGTGATATCTCCAACCTCGCAGATTATGGCAAAACCCTTTATCGTAGAGAAGGACTGACGTCCTAATTAAGAGGATATATTAAGTCCGACTCGAGACACAATCGCGAGCTCTGTCATTGAAATTAAATCATCACTATAAAGATAAGATGATTGTATGGAAACTTAGTCGAACAATCATGGAGCTTAGTCATAATGACATCCATTGCAATAAATCGTTACATTATAACAAACGGTATTTAACTAAAAATTTCATTAGTCCTTTAAAATTTCATTTAAAAGCGTAGTACCTAAAGTAAATAGGATGCTTGTTTCTTAGAAATGGTTGATATGTGTCTGTTATCTAATACATAAACCTTAGGCTTAATATATATACACTTAAAAACGTAAAGTATTTTTAACCCGTTAATGCTCATGTTTTTACATAAAAATAGTAGTTATCATCTTGTGCAATTGCCAGTAGTATTTGTTGATATTTTTAGTAGATTTATCAATAACCATTTACATTCCCGTAGTGATACGACCTGCCGTCCTGCTAGAAAAGAGTGTACACTCTTTAAAAGGGCTGGCAACGCATTTCTGGACCTCAGTCTTTAATAGTTTATGAGCGGCGTATCACTTACCATCAGGTGAACCGTATGCTCGTTTGCCTCCTTTTTAATAAAAAAACACAATCTGAGCGTCGGTAGAGTTTGGATATAAACCTAACCTAACTCCACCTTCGTTAAGGAAACTTTACCTCTCCAACCCTTTAATTGTTATTTCTGGTAATCGACTCCAGAACACCAAGATCATTGCATCAAGTGCAGTGTATCAGTGAGTGCAGTTTAGCGGCAGTGCAACCAATGATGTAAAAAGTATAGATACGTGATATGCTCACAAAACAACCGAAAAAAGTGTTCAGAATACAGTGACAGCACACATACACATTTATTTCGAATAAGCGTACATTTCCTACAACTGTTTATCTGTGGCGGTTCGTTTTTGAAGCACGGGTGGCGTATCTACCTTTATATACAGAATATCATTGGGTGCAACGAGCAAATTTAATAACAAGTGAGTCAGGAGTGAGCTCACGCTGACATCAACGCGGCGTTTCACTTATCCTTTGGCTTTATACTTGCGTGCCGCGTAGGCGCACTACAGTGCAGTTCGCCACTTGCAATTACGCCATTAAGTTCTCTTTGAAACGGTACAAATATAAATCAGGTGCGTCGACGGCTGAGTGAGGCGAGCAATCGGACTATCACGCGACTATCCCCGCGGCGCTCGGCCACCGGGCCCCAATTCCGATAACCTAAAAAAGCGCTAAGATTTCGTTATTGTGTCTGAATAGTAAAATTTAGAACGAATGTTTAGTTTATGCTAAATTTTGAATTAAAACACCATAATAAAATAATTCTACTATACAATTACCATTTTAGACCATTAACATAAAAGTACTACTGGAATACCTAATCTACAGTTGGATTGTAAAATGACGTGATGTCAAGTAAATTAGTGGAATTGGAGCCCTGAGTTGCGGCGTAATTGTCGCGTGTTGGACGCGACACCGTCCCCCGGGGACATGCCGGCAACTCCTCACGACAATACGCAACCTTCGTTGAACTGACACACGCGACGCGCTACTTTTCCGCCATGTAGGTTCTACCGGTACCTATTTGCGTAACGGGCACATACCGGGTCGTTTTCCTCTGCAAAAATATACTAGGTTACCTAGTATGTTTGGCGTGGGGATACCACTGCAACACCCTAAGCCGAGATTTGAGCCCCACTCTGGGACGTGCCTAAGCTCGATGCATAAACTTAGAGCCATCTGCGCTCGCCAATCGTCTAGTAAAGCTGTTCAATACGGAAAAAAAAAATCCGCGGAAAATATCTGCAACGGTATGCAACGTAGTGAGTCAGTGAGCTTAGGAAGTTGCAGCGACACCCCCGTAGCGGCCGTAGCAGCCGCTCTACGGTCTCTACGCTCAGTGCCGTACGCGCCTCGCCGCCGAGCGGACGCCTCGATATACGATCCCAAAAGCTCAAGCGAATCGAACCTACCGTGATACAACCGATTTGATATTCAAATTGGACAACCGAAATAAGTCGTCAACGATTGTATTGTAATGAGACATCGTCGACAGTGTCTCCTTTGGCTTATTTGATAAGTGGACTTCCATTTCTATTTTGATGGGGCATGGAGTTTTCTATGAGTGATAACCAACCTTACACCCAGTGACGTGACTTAGTGATGGGGGATTTGTTGACTGTGTGTTGAATCGGCAAAATTAATTCGTACGCGAGTTAGGGGTGGGCGCGGCGTCGGCCCGCGGGGCTCGCCGCCGCCAGTTCATCAAGGGTTGGAAGAAAACCATGGGGGTCATCTCGAAGACTTTCGGCGTGGTCTTCGCTCTGTAAGTGGAATAACCTTTATATATTACTAGCTGCTCGCAACACTATTTACAGCGCTGTCACCGTAGCTATCTTTAAGGCCATCTGCGACCAACAGCAGTAGTCAGTTCGAAAAAAATTTTTGATTATGTTCTTGCCATCGATACTTTAAAAAGAAGAATTTATAGATGCCCTAACAGACGTGTAATGTTTATTAACTAAAATTATTCGTGTCCTTCGTGTTAATATTACAAATTAACATAATAAAATCGTTCGTCGTTTTGTGCAATTTTGACAGTCAGTGGTTCTTAGACAACGCTGTTACTAAGGATTTTCACTACATTTGAACTGCTCTCAATTAATGAGCATTATCTTCAATTAGCACAAATATTGTCCAAGTCGGTTCACCCGTTCTTGAGTTTATAGTGTAACTAACATTTCGACGATAAAAAATATCTTGGGAAAATTTATTTGACCACAGCATTTTTTAGTTCGAGTTTAACAATTTCACTTTTGTTTGTTTACATGTGTTCGACCGGCACGTTGTGCTCTAGTTTTTACGTCGGCGCATCGCGGTTTTCATCTAGAGATATTTCTATCTGACCAATTTATCAGCGGTCGGCTAACTATAGTAACTAGAGAGTGGCAGTAAAAGCCCATTAGCCGGCTGCGTCCATGCGCTTGCGCAAGCTCTGCTATTCGCGCGTACCTTCATACGCGCCAAATCAATGGCTGGTGGAAGTATTGTGGCTTTCTGTCATATTGTCATCTACTGGTTCAATAAATTAATCCATCCACCAGCTTATAACATCCCTCTTCAAGGGACAAGTAGGGTCGTCAATTGTCAACTATACTGTTTTCAAGAGTATTGTACTGCTTTTCACTAGATATTACTTCTGGCTGTTGATCATAAATGAAGTACATATACGCAATACAGTTTTGCAGCATGCAAACACATTACCATGTATTAGAACTACTTATGGGCTTATACATAAGTAATAGAATGCTGAGGATAAATTGATCATCTATTATTAATTTTATAAAAGTTTAATTCCTCATGTATTTTTTTTTCAGTTAGAATACTTATTTAAACATCATCATCATCATCATCAGCTCATTAAACGTCCCCACCGAGAGGCACGAGCCTACCCATATAGGGTGAATAGGCCTTAGTCATCCACGCGGGCTCAGTGCGGGTTTAAACAATGAATAAATAAAAATATATTTTTAAAATACTGTTAAATATTCGTCACAGACCTAAATATACTTTATTTCTTGCAAAAAAAAGTAGTGCATAGGCCTTTCCTTAAAGCATGAAGCCTTAGTTGATTATCCACCACGAAGGACTTAGTTGATTAGTGGGAGTTAACGGCTACTATCTCACAATAGTAGTGGGGACTAGACGGCTTCAAGTGCCTTCCAAAACAAAGCTTTAAAAAAAAAAATTTTTTTTTTGATCACCCATCCGTGTATTGACCATTTCGATAGTTGCTTAACTTGCACCATCTTCAACCGAAAGCTTGTTACCGGCTTAACCAGCCGGTTATGTAAATATTGTAATGCGATGAATTGTTTTATTGTTAGGTGCAATTAAACCGTTCCCAGGGTCCCCTCATACGCACTTTCGCCAGTCTGGACTGATTCGAGTGTGACGAATGATGTAACAATGCGTATCCAAAATCTGGCCACAGGTGAAACCGACGATTACGTGTACCTCGCAATCTAGAACGAAGATACATTAACATCATGAACAAATTGCCCAGTTTTCATTGCATCCCTGATTCGTTAATGTTTTGAACTTGTGAAATTTAAGTCACGCAATTTAAAGTTTAATGTTGCATGTAAGTCTACACTTATGAGTCAAAGTTTTTTCTGCAATGCCCCACGGATATATAATAAGGTGCCAGAGTCAATTCGTAACGAAGATGACATATGT
Source organism: Leucinodes orbonalis (assembly GCA_019425675.1). Lineage (NCBI taxonomy): Eukaryota > Metazoa > Arthropoda > Insecta > Lepidoptera > Crambidae > Leucinodes > Leucinodes orbonalis. Next base: position 36,800 of record PQWD01005334.1, on the reverse strand, counting down.
ACCTTTAAAAGCAAACTCAATAAATTGTTAACAGAAAAATGTTATTATGAAATTAACGCGTACCTACTTGACAAAAATGTGTGATTATAATATGAGATTGTAAATGAAATAAAAGTCCGATGTACTAATGAGCGCTATTTGACCATCTGTTTTCTGTTGTATGCCCGAGAGGCGGGACACAGTGTTTCTATATTATTTTTTAAAATGTACCATCTCTTTACCTGTGATTCACAATAAATACATTTTGATTTGTATTATGTGCGTCTATGTTGGTTGTTTAGAATAATCTAGTAAGGGTTTGTAATACTTGTTGTTAAAAGTTTGCATTGATCAAATATTTCTTACAGATCTTTATTTGACTTCCTTAACTCTTACCTTATGTAGGTACTACTTACCACGACCTTGATACATTTTAACTATTTTTATAGCCTGCTGGATACAATTTAAATTGAGATGATTGGTCATTACTATTAATTATTTCAGATGTGCAACCTACTGTAATAAAACTAATTATGTTTTGAAGTACCATTTACCTACATTATGAAATTATTGAAATTGAGCGTGAATACTCGTAACTAATATGTGAATAAATACTTACTATCCCTTATTTTTTACTCAAACGTTTGTTAGGTAATTAGCAAATTAAGATTATTTTGCATGATTAGCCCAATTACAATTAATGTGAAAATAAATCAGCGCACAATAACCCTTATCGGTCGCCCGCATCGCGGCTAGAGCAATTTGTTCGCCGAAAGCTTGCGCCCGCGCAGCTATTATGATGACGTCACCGATTGGCCAACCACCGCACAGACATCGGGCTCGGTCTAAAATTAATAGAATACGGTTCCGTAAATGTGGAAACGCCGACACTTATCTCGATTGACCTAAAAATAAACCCCGGCGAACCATAAACATCAAATGATGAGGTACTCACTAGATTATTTGAGTTGCTATTGGTTTTGTTAAAAGTTTAACCTTAGTTGAAGTTTAGAGGTCTTCGTTTAGCAGTGAACATTTTAAGCTGTTATGATGACGATGATGCAACTTACTATCGGAAGGAGTAACAGCTACGTATCTTACTTTTTTCATTCAAAAAAAGTTATAAACCAAAAATCAAGAACAACGCACGAAGCTAGGTCATAGATCAATGATAAAAACAAAAAAAAGCCGACCAACTCCAGCAGTAAATGTCCACGCGACACTTTTACGGCGTTTCAACGATTTCGGGAAGACGCCACTCGGCGGCCCCTTTGCTGTGAAGGTGTAAAGGTGACCGTTGCTTCAAAAAGGATTCGGGCAATACTTTTTTTATCCCAAACCCACCCTTTCAGATCACCGACTAACTAGGACAACAATGCTGCCGTGAAAGCAAAGCGCGCTCCGCAATCTTTGGGATCTATTGTAAGAACGCTATTGTAAAACTTTCGTTGCCAACGTATTCTATGAGTTATTGTCAACAACTTGTGCTTTTAGTACACTAATTAAGATATCTCCGGAGCGGCTCCCTTATCTATTATGAACAAAGGTTACCTACGTCGTTAACATTCTAGTAAAATTATTGTCCGTTGACAAAACGGTTTGATAACGCTAAACGGTTCGGGGGACCGGACAAGCTGGAAGCGGGAAAGCTTTTGAAGTTTGTTTTCGTGTGTAATAAACACGAATTGTTTATAAACCTTTGCATTGTGCAAACCCATCGTCTGATGGTGATTAGGAAATAATGAATTTATTATTTCATTATTTTATATAAAAATAAATTTACTAGTTCCAAATATTCTTCTTTATCGTAGTGCTTTGACATGATTCAAATATTTTTATTTACAGAATTGGGTAACAGTCGCAACCTAATAGTTTACTGAATGATTGGCGATCATCTTATTAAGATACTATGACAAATAGAGCTCGCAACACAAGCTTTTAGATATAAAACAAACAACTCTTTTAAGGATTAGCTAAAAAAATCAAGAATACAAAATAACGATGTTGTTGTTTTAAATAAAATACATACTAAAATTGAAATCTTTAATTATGTAATTAAATATTTAAGATAAAAGTTTTGTCTACTTCTTCGTAACAAAATATAATTTGACTTAAATAATAATTATAATATGTATTATTTATATAAGAAAATTAGACTCGTTTGGCCTAGTAAAAAATACTCTTTAACCCTAAAATTCTTAAGATCGTTCCTGCGCTCTGAGATGGAAACAAATAAGGGTTGTGTGCTTTAAATCTATTGGTTTAATTTATAAACAATGGGACACGAATTAAATATTTATAACGATCGTAAATCGTAGGCGTTTTTACGCGTTGGCGCTGACGCACGGTTCGTGCACCCATGTCGTTAGTTACGGGACTTACGGACCAATCGGAACCGGGGTAAAGCGTAATCGTCCCGCTCGTAACTAAGGATGTAAGGTGCCTATAAGTAATCCGGTAGTTTCCACTATCCGCAATAAAATACCAAACCTTATTTTTATAAAAGCGCACCTTTTTATATGTTGTTTCATTGATCACTTTTGTTTATTTGGAATATTTTATTTTTAAATACACTGAAACCATTATTGGTATATATTTATATATTATGGTCAATTGATTATAGGGAACAATGACGTCACAGATCACTAATCTAAAACAAAATATATGGACACATTCCATTTTGACAATTCATAAAAAGTCACGATTAGTGGTGTCAATTACGGATTTCGACTGTCGAACGGATTGGAGACCTGCGAATTTGGCTACCCTTTCCACAACGCACGAAGCCGAGGTTCGCGGCCCACTCTGGAACGCCCTAGGCTCGTTGTCTAAATTTGAAGGCTGACAGCCATCTGCGCTCGCGTCAATTACCCGGTAAAGCTGTAAAGGCCATCTGCGGCTAACAGCAATAGTTATTTGGAATAAAAAAACTTAAAATGTGAGTAAAATGGACGGGAGACTTTCTTGTGAATTTAATGTACTTAATAAAACCTCCATGGTTTAGTGATCTAGCGCTGATTATATATCGCTGGACAATCCGGGGGTCGTAAGTTCACATCCCTCGGGGAGTTTGTAAGGTACTTTGTTCTATTTTCTCTGTTTGCTTAAGATATAATAGGCTGTATCACCTGGTTGTCTGAAAAGAAAGGTGATACTGCTTCGGTGGGCACTCGGTCCTAGCTACAAGTTTAGGATGGTAGTTATTGACACCTACCAATCCGCATTGGCTCAATCTTCATATAGCTTCATATATGCTGTGTGGGAAAGCCTATGCCCTTTAGGGCGGCTTTAGCATTGCTTGTCTTATGTTTGTTGTTAGCCTTCAAAATGTAGTTTATTAACGTGTATGAATATTGTTACTAATCTTGTCCTGTTCTGAAATAAAATACAAAATTATTACTATTAGGCTGATGATAATAAATGGAAAAAGGGAAAGCATTTGATGTATCAAAAGCCGGAAATGCCGCCATCGAAATCCGGACAGGCCATCGAAATGCCTATGTCCGGGTTTCTTGGGGCGGCTGGCAACCCTACTCGTAACTCCTAATCCGGCCGTTCGATATGGGAACGAGATCGGATCGATACGATATCGTCACAGTCGGAACATCTTCACGATGTGGCCGCTCCGAATGAAACCTAATTGTCTAGGCGATAAGGGCGATTGTGAACACCGTTTTATTGAAGGCATTAGCGTCGGTTATCAAGTTCACAAACACCGTGATATGGATTACACCACGTGTGGAGAATCGACGTTTTCGCTCATTGATTTTTTAACGACTTGTGTTGTTTTGGTAATAACACTTAGAATCTCTAGTAATTCATGGTTTTAGTATAACGACCGTTCAATGTTCTTCTTATGTACGACTAGCTGTAAACAGACTGACCGACAGATAAACCAAATTTAAAAAAAATGTTATTTTGACATATGTACCGTACGCATGAAGACAAAAATTGTTATTGCAATATTACAAACAAACACTCCAGGGCTTCTTAAGACAAGAAACTGTGATGTATCTATGTTATAAAAAACATTGTAAGCAATGGTACAAAGATGTGTTGTAATACTTGAAATAGCTAATAATGTTAGATACCACTTACGTGTTCACATTTTCTTTTACCTTTTGAAAAACGTACTGCATTCCATAACAAAATTAAAATTTGTGGTTATTGTGTCGGTGTGTTTGAATCGGAAGAAAATACATTTTTTTAATTATTAACAATGAACATTATCAAGTAATCGATTACTATTATAAAACCAAATTTTACAATATTTACTCGTTTAGGTCCATACAAAACACTTAATGAATGTCAAATTATCGCGATATTGGTGAGCGTCGGTGGCTCAATGGTGTGAACTGTCGCCTTCCTACCGGGAGGGCTGAGGTTCAAATCCCGACACGTACCAATGTGTTTTCGAATTTTCGAAAATATATGTACGTTATCCGACGCTCTTACGGTGAAGGAAAACATCGTGAGGAAACCTTCATGCATACCTGCGAAGAGATTCGAAAGTGGTGTGTGAAGTCGTCCAATCCGCACTGGGCCCGCGTGGACGACTAAGGCCTAATCACCCTATACGGGTAGGCTCGTGCCCCTCGGTGGGGACGTTTAATGAGCTGATGATGATGATGATGAATGTCAAATTATAACTACTTCGGTTCGGACTTTGCTGACTGAAAAGGATCCAGCAAGAAACTTAGTAGCTTTTGTTGTAAACTTTATAACAAGCTGTGCCCCACGGTGTAAGATATTTCTTCGCAGTAAAACTTAACCTGTATTAATCCAGTGTGTCAGCTAATTCCATCCGAACTCTTATATTTTATTAAAATTGCTTCAGCAAACAAACTCAAACGCTCACAAACTTTAGTCTTTCTTAGGTATTTCTTTGTGTTTCCATTAACTAAAAAATCCAAATACAGTAGTATATCCATTAAGTATCGCTTTCGTTCAAAAGGTTAACCATATTTGGTTATTGCGTTTGAATCGTAACAAAATACAACTTTCAATTATCAACATTAAACGTTACCGACACATTTAGCGTCTAGTTTTAAACGTTTTCTAAGTGTCTTTTTACGACTTTTTACAATGAAGTGATTTTTTAATTTGAAACCAAATTAATGTGCATATTATTACCACATTGTCCTCTATTAAGCAGTTTAGTATAACAATCAAAGGGAACGAGTGTGCCGACAATTCATGATTACATTTTTGTCTTGCATTTAACAGTTGAGTATAGTCGTATGTCACAAAATTTTCCTTATACATAGATTAACAATTTATTGTTCATAGTTTTATATAGGTTACACAAACTCAGAAAAGAAAAACAAAATAGTGGGCAAAGGCGGCCTTATCGCTACGAGCGATCGCTTATAGGCAACCTTTGGATAAAGCATAAGTAAAAGAAGAAAGGCAGTGAGCAAGTAAAGTAGCAATCACTCTAGATAATTATACCTATATTATTTTAATCTGTAACATCATCATCAGCTCATTAAACGTCCCCACTGAGGGGCACGAGCCTACCCGTATAGGGTGTATAGGCCTTAGTCGACCACGCGCCCAGTGCGGATTGGCCGATTCTACGCACAACCTTTGAATCACTTCGCAGGCGCGCGCAAGTTTCCTCACAGTGTTTTCCTTCACCGTAAGAGCGTCGGATAATGTACATATTGATTACATATTTAGCAAATTACCAAATTGTTTCTTTATACGGTTTCATACAAATCACAGAAAACGAATCTCGAAGGTTCATGATGAAATGTTACCCATTAAACAATCGCATAGAACAGCTGTTAGGTAACTCATAGTAATTATTCTAGAGAACCGAAATCGGTCGCTCGGAACGCCATTGTTAGCGGCCAGGTAGACTGACTGGTCTAAGTGTCCAAGGATGACTGGGGCCTAGGACAATGGGCGCGGAGTGTTCACGCGAGCAAGGTGAGACGCCACCGTCCTTGTTGCTAGATGTGAATTTAAATGACCTGGACGTTGAACAAGGCTAGGTACTCAGACGGCTGAACTCTGCTANTAAATATTGTAATGCGATGAATTGTTTTATTGTTAGGTGCAATTAAACCGTTCCCAGGGTCCCCTCATACGCACTTTCGCCAGTCTGGACTGATTCGAGTGTGACGAATGATGTAACAATGCGTATCCAAAATCTGGCCACAGGTGAAACCGACGATTACGTGTACCTCGCAATCTAGAACGAAGATACATTAACATCATGAACAAATTGCTCAGTTTTCATTGCATCCCTGATTCGTTAATGTTTTGAACTTGTGAAATTTAAGTCACGCAATTTAAAGTTTAATGTTGCATGTAAGTCTACACTTATGAGTCAAAGTTTTTTCTGCAATGCCCCACGGATATATAATAAGGTGCCAGAGTCAATTCGTAACGAAGATGACATATGTACCTTTAAAAGCAAACTCAATAAATTGTTAACAGAAAAATGTTATTATGAAATTAACGCGTACCTACTTGACAAAAATGTGTGATTATAATATGAGATTGTAAATGAAATAAAAGTCCGATGTACTAATGAGCGCTATTTGACCATCTGTTTTCTGTTGTATGCCCGAGAGGCGGGACACAGTGTTTCTATATTATTTTTTAAAATGTACCATCTCTTTACCTGTGATTCACAATAAATACATTTTGATTTGATTTGATTTGTATTATGTGCGTCTATGTTGGTTGTTTAGAATAATCTAGTAAGGGGTTTTGTAATACTTGTTGTTAAAAAGTTTGCATTGATCAAATATTTCTTACAGATCTTTATTTGACTTCCTTAACTCTTACCTTATGTAGGTACTACTTACCTACGACCTTGATACATTTTAACTATTTTTATAGCCTGCTGGATACAATTTAAATTGAGATGATTGGTCATTACTATTAATTATTTCAGATGTGCAACCTACTGTAATAAAACTAATTATGTTTTGAAGTACCATTTACCTACATTATGAAATTATTGAAATTGAGCGTGAATACTCGTAACTAATATGTGAATAAATACTTACTATCCCTTATTTTTTACTCAAACGTTTGTTAGGTAATTAGCAAATTAAGATTATTTTGCATGATTAGCCCAATTACAATTAATGTGAAAATAAATCAGCGCACAATAACCCTTATCGGTCGCCCGCATCGCGGCTAGAGCAATTTGTTCGCCGAAAGCTTGCGCCCGCGCAGCTATTATGATGACGTCACCGATTGGCCAACCACCGCACAGACATCGGGCTCGGTCTAAAATTAATAGAATACGGTTCCGTAAATGTGGAAACGCCGACACTTATCTCGATTGACCTAAAAATAAACCCCGGCGAACCATAAACATCAAATGATGAGGTACTCACTAGATTATTTGAGTTGCTATTGGTTTTGTTAAAAGTTTAACCTTAGTTGAAGTTTAGAGGTCTTCGTTTAGCAGTGAACATTTTAAGCTGTTATGATGACGATGATGCAACTTACTATCGGAAGGAGTAACAGCTACGTATCTTACTTTTTTCATTCAAAAAAAGTTATAAACCAAAAATCAAGAACAACGCACGAAGCTAGGTCATAGATCAATGATAAAAACAAAAAAAAGCCGACCAACTCCAGCAGTAAATGTCCACGCGACACTTTTACGGCGTTTCAACGATTTCGGGAAGACGCCACTCGGCGGCCCCTTTGCTGTGAACCTGTAAAGGTGACCGTTGCTTCAAAAAGGATTCGGGCAATACTTTTTTTTTATCCCAAACCCACCCTTTCAGATCACCGACTAACTAGGACAACAATGCTGCCGTGAAAGCAAAGCGCGCTCCGCAATCTTTGGGATCTATTGTACGAACGCTATTGTAAAACTTTCGTTGCCAACGTATTCTATGAGTTATTGTCAACAACTTGTGCTTTTAGTACACTAATTAAGATATCTCCGGAGCGGCTCCCTTATCTATTATGAACAAAGGTTACCTACGTCGTTAACATTCTAGTAAAATTATTGTCCGTTGACAAAACGGTTTGATAACGCTAAACGGTTCGGGGGACCGGACAAGCTGGAAGCGGGAAAGCTTTTGAAGTTTGTTTTCGTGTGTAATAAACACGAATTGTTTATAAACCTTTGCATTGTGCAAACCCATCGTCTGATGGTGATTAGGAAATAATGAATTTATTATTTCATTATTTTATATAAAAATAAATTTTACTAGTTCCAAAATATTCTTCTTTATCGTAGTGCTTTGACATGATTCAAATATTTTTATTTACAGAATTGGGTAACAGTCGCAACCTAATAGTTTACTGAATGATTGGCGATCATCTTATTAAGATACTATGACAAATAGAGCTCGCAACACAAGCTTTTAGATATAAAAACAAACAACTCTTTTAAGGATTAGCTAAAAAAATCAAGAATACAAAATAACGATGTTGTTGTTTTAAATAAAATACATACTAAAATTGAAATCTTTAATTATGTAATTAAATATTTAAGATAAAAGTTTTGTCTACTTCTTCGTAACAAAATATAATTTGACTTAAATAATAATTATAATATGTATTATTTATATAAGAAAATTAGACTCGTTTGGCCTAGTAAAAAATACTCTTTAACCCTAAAATTCTTAAGATCGTTCCTGCGCTCTGAGATGGAAACAAATAAGGGTTGTGTGCTTTAAATCTATTGGTTTAATTTATAAACAATGGGACACGAATTAAATATTTATAACGATCGTAAATCGTAGGCGTTTTTACGCGTTGGCGCTGACGCACGGTTCGTGCACCCATGTCGTTAGTTACGGGACTTACGGACCAATCGGAACCGGGGTAAAGCGTAATCGTCCCGCTCGTAACTAAGGATGTAAGGTGCCTATAAGTAATCCGGTAGTTTCCACTATCCGCAATAAAATACCAAACCTTATTTTTATAAAAGCGCACCTTTTTATATGTTGTTTCATTGATCACTTTTGTTTATTTGGAATATTTTATTTTTAAATACACTGAAACCATTATTGGTATATATTTATATATTATGGTCAATTGATTATAGGGAACAATGACGTCACAGATCACTAATCTAAAACAAAATATATGGACACATTCCATTTTGACAATTCATAAAAAGTCACGATTAGTGGTGTCAATTACGGATTTCGACTGTCGAACGGATTGGAGACCTGCGAATTTGGCTACCCTTTCCACAACGCACGAAGCCGAGGTTCGCGGCCCACTCTGGAACGCCCTAGGCTCGTTGTCTAAATTTGAAGGCTGACAGCCATCTGCGCTCGCGCCAATTACCCGGTAAAGCTGTAAAGGCCATCTGCGGCTAACAGCAATAGTTATTTGGAATAAAAAAACTTAAAATGTGAGTAAAATGGACGGGAGACTTTCTTGTGAATTTAATGTACTTAATAAAACCTCCATGGTTTAGTGATCTAGCGCTGATTATATATCGCTGGACAATCCGGGGGTCGTAAGTTCACATCCCTCGGGAAGTTTGTAAGGTACTTTGTTCTATTTTCTCTGTTTGCTTAAGATATAATAGGCTGTATCACCTGGTTGTCTGAAAAGAAAGGTGATACTGCTTCGGTGGGCACTCGGTCCTAGCTACAAGTTTAGGATGGTAGTTATTGACACCTACCAATCCGCATTGGCTCAATCTTCATATAGCTTCATATATGCTGTGTGGGAAAGCCTATGCCCTTTAGGGCGGCTTTAGCATTGCTTGTCTTATGTTTGTTGTTAGCCTTCAAAATGTAGTTTATTAACGTGTATGAATATTGTTACTAATCTTGTCCTGTTCTGAAATAAAATACAAAATTATTACTATTAGGCTGATGATAATAAATGGAAAAAGCATTTGATGTATCAAAAGCCGGCAAGGCCGCCGGGCACCGTAAATTTTCATCAGACAGGTAGACAAAAATGCCGCCATCGAAATCCGGACAGGCCATCGAAATGCCTATGTCCGGGTTTCTTGGGGCGGCTGGCAACCCTACTCGTAACTCCTAATCCGGCCGTTCGATATGGGAACGAGATCGGATCGATACGATATCGTCACAGTCGGAACATCTTCACGATGTGGCCGCTCCGAATGAAACCTAATTGTCTAGGCATAAGGGCGATTGTGAACACCGTTTTATTGAAGGCATTAGCGTCGGTTATCAAGTTCACAAACACCGTGATATGGATTACACCACGTGTGGAGAATCGACGTTTTCGCTCATTGATTTTTTAACGACTTGTGTTGTTTTGGTAATAACACTTAGAATCTCTAGTAATTCATGGTTTTAGTATAACGACCGTTCAATGTTCTTCTTATGTACGACTAGCTGTAAACAGACTGACCGACAGATAAACCAAATTTAAAAAAAAATGTTATTTTGACATATGTACCGTACGCATGAAGACAAAAATTGTTATTGCAATATTACAAACAAACACTCCAGGGCTTCTTAAGACAAGAAACTGTGATGTATCTATGTTATAAAAAACATTGTAAGCAATGGTACAAAGATGTGTTGTAATACTTGAAATAGCTAATAATGTTAGATACCACTATTACCACATACGTGTTCACATTTTCTTTTACCTTTTGAAAAACGTACTGCATTCCATAACAAAATTAAAATTTGTGGTTATTGTGTCGGTGTGTTTGAATCGGAAGAAAATACATTTTTTTAATTATTAACAATGAACATTATCAAGTAATCGATTACTATTATAAAACCAAATTTTACAATATTTACTCGTTTAGGTCCATACAAAACACTTAATGAATGTCAAATTATCGCGATATTGGTGAGCGTCGGTGGCTCAATGGTGTGAACTGTCGCCTTCCTACCGGGAGGGCTGAGGTTCAAATCCCGACACGTACCAATGTGTTTTCGAATTTTCGAAAATATATGTACGTTATCCGACGCTCTTACGGTGAAGGAAAACATCGTGAGGAAACCTTCATGCATACCTGCGAAGAGATTCGAAAGTGGTGTGTGAAGTCGTCCAATCCGCACTGGGCCCGCGTGGACGACTAAGGCCTAATCACCCTATACGGGTAGGCTCGTGCCCCTCGGTGGGGACGTTTAATGAGCTGATGATGATGATGATGAATGTCAAATTATAACTACTTCGGTTCGGACTTTGCTGACTGAAAAGGATCCAGCAAGAAACTTAGTAGCTTTTGTTGTAAACTTTATAACAAGCTGTGCCCCACGGTGTAAGATATTTCTTCGCAGTAAAACTTAACCTGTATTAATCCAGTGTGTCAGCTAATTCCATCCGAACTCTTATATTTTATTAAAATTGCTTCAGCAAACAAACTCAAACGCTCACAAACTTTAGTCTTTCTTAGGTATTTCTTTGTGTTTCCATTAACTAAAAAATCCAAATACAGTAGTATATCCATTAAGTATCGCTTTCGTTCAAAAGGTTAACCATATTTGGTTATTGCGTTTGAATCGTAACAAAATACAACTTTCAATTATCAACATTAAACGTTACCGACACATTTAGCGTCTAGTTTTAAACGTTTTCTAAGTGTCTTTTTACGACTTTTTACAATGAAGTGATTTTTTAATTTGAAACCAAATTAATGTGCATATTATTACCACATTGTCCTCTATTAAGCAGTTTAGTATAACAATCAAAGGGAACGAGTGTGCCGACAATTCATGATTACATTTTTGTCTTGCATTTAACAGTTGAGTATAGTCGTATGTCACAAAATTTTCGCTTATACATAGATTAACAATTTATTGTTCATAGTTTTATATAGGTTACACAAACTCAGAAAAAAAAACAAAATAGTGGGCAAAGGCGGCCTTATCGCTACGAGCGATCGCTTATAGGCAACCTTTGGATAAAGCATAAGTAAAAGAAGAAAGGCAGTGAGCAAGTAAAGTAGCAATCACTCTAGATAATTATACCTATATTATTTTAATCTGTAACATCATCATCAGCTCATTAAACGTCCCCACTGAGGGGCACGAGCCTACCCGTATAGGGTGTATAGGCCTTAGTCGACCACGCGCCCAGTGCGGATTGGCCGATTCTACGCACAACCTTTGAATCACTTCGCAGGCGCGCGCAAGTTTCCTCACAGTGTTTTCCTTCACCGTAAGAGCGTCGGATAATGTACATATTGATTACATATTTAGCAAATTACCAAATTGTTTCTTTATACAGTTTGATACAAATCACAGAAAACGAATCGCGAAGGTTCATAATGAAATGTTACCCATTAAACAATCGCATAGAACAGCTGTTAGGTAACTCATAGTAATTATTCTAGAGAACCGAAATCGGTCGCTCGGAACGCCATTGTTAGCGGCCAGGTAGACTGACTGGTCTAAGTGTCCAAGGATGACTGGGGCCTAGGACAATGGGCGCGGAGTGTTCACGCGAGCAAGGTGAGACGCCACCGTCCTTGTTGCTAGATGTGAATTTAAATGACCTGGACGTTGAACAAGGCTAGGTACTCAGACGGCTGAACTCTGCTA